>JAOUQU010221136.1:0-13880 GCA_028566735.1 Ammoglanis amapaensis | reverse complement strand
CACACACACACACACACACACACACACACACACACACACACACACACACACACACACACACACACACACACTTTCCCCTGTGGCACTCCCTACACTGGTTTCCTGTAGCTGTTTGCATCAGATTAAAAACAATGATTCTTGCATGCAGTGCTAACAGGAACTGTGCAGCTCTGATCAACCCCAAATCACTTCACTAGACCTTTAACTCCTTTGCTCTGAGTGTTCAGCGTTCATGACAAGCAACTCACTGCAGGCCCAGACCTTGTAAATAACTGACTCAGCGAAAAACACGAGAGAGACACCATTCGTCATTTAATTTGGTTAATTTTTGTGGCGTTTATAGCGGTTATAACAAATTAACAGGAGTTCGAATAAGATTTTAATCAGAGAAGCAATGCTGAAGGAGCGATGAAAGAAATGACTGGCCAGAATATTAACAATATAAACAAACTTTACTGACAATTAACAATTTTTCAAAAATATTTTACATGCTGGTGTTTTTTCAATGTTCAAAACAAAATGCCCAAATGTCTTTTTTATAAAACTTCATTAAAACTTTATAAAACTTGTTGCAATTCACAACACTTTTATAGCCTTAAAAAATAACTAAAACTATGGTGTCGGGAAAAACATTAAATGATTGTCTTGCTTTAGTTGGTAATTAGCCAAACTACGCCAGACTGTCGGACCATCCTTGCTGCATAAGCATTTTTTTACTGAATTAAAATCAAACAATGATTTGCAATCATATATAAATTCTGAACAAACACAATAGTGCAAATAATTAAAACATTAATTATAATAGATCTCATATTTACTGGCATAACTATTGTTACTGTGGCCAGTGATGGCAAAACGGTTTAGATACTGGGCTAGAGAGCAGAAAGTCTCTGGTTTAAGCCCCACTACCTACTACTAAGTTGACACTGCAACACCCCGAATAAGAATTCTAATTTGCTCAATAAGAATGGGTTCCATTGTAATTGCAATATGCATTGGATAAAGATGACCACTAACGACTGAAAATGTTCTTTAAAAATTTTGCCCAGGCCTGGAATTAACATTAAGCATCCCACCAACATAATCATTTACATCTGTGTATCCAGTTTTAGCCAGTGGATCAGTAGTATATTGCACTAGTGTCGTTTTCTAAAGAATAGAATAAAAAATGAATACGTGTTTATAACATGATAGTTATTTAAAAAAAAAATGCATAACGCATGTATAATACATGTGCAGTGAGATGACAGTTGTTTAAAAATGCTTAAAGGTTATTTTTATGCCCTCAAAATCCTTCTTCTGTATTAAGTAATGGAACAAACATGATGGATAAATACTGCAACACTGGCGGATATGCAAATAATCAAATCAATAAATAACATTCATGCCAATAAAGTGACCACAAACAACCACAAACAATTTTTAATTTAACACACATAAAGCTAAAAGCAACTTAACTAATGCAGCTGAATAATACAAAGCACATCCTATACAGAAGCCTTCTGCCCCCCCCCCATCTGTGTGTAAAAAATTAAGAGCATCTGACAGCCATGCTCCAGAGTTTTACATTTCTATTGGCATGTGCAGACAGCAAAAGTGCAAGGTCGGACACAATTACAATCTGCTGTGGCTTATAGCTCTACCTAAAAAAAACAAAAAAAAACAAAAGAACAATAAAATGCAACAGCGAAAACAAGCAAATGTGAGACAAGGATGGAAAGATAATTTAGTTCATTTGTGGTCCCAGTGCTGAAGAAAAAGGGAATAATTGAATGGACAATGGAAGTTACATAGTGCTTCTTATCATCAGTGATACTCAGTAGGACCTGAAGGGGTTATTAGGAATTTTTACTTCACGTTTCACACTTGAATTCAGGACAAACACACGATACTTATAGCACAACATTCATCAGCACACAAGTTTCTATCACATTCATGGACAATTCAGGATCTCTAATTCACCCGTGTGCAACTGTGTCAGGAAACCGAAGCGCCCGAAGTAAACCCGAAGACAAAAGAAGAACATGCAAGCTTTAGACAGAAAGGACATGGACCACCCTATCTGGAGATCCTAGTAGAACCTCAACCATGTTCAGAACACGTCAAACCGGATTGGAGCCGTTTGGCTGTGAGGGGGTCTTGAGCAAAGGTTTTGCAAAGAGGGCCAAATTTGACCTTTCAGCCTGACTCATTAAACCAAGTTTATTACAATTAGCAAACTTATTTTTCCTTTGTTCACACAGAACACAAAAAAGCTTTAAAATTCGAAGATAGCATACATTTTGTATTTATTTGTATAATAAAAAGGAGAAAATCAAGGGTTACATTTTGATTAATTAAAAAAATGATACAGTGGAACCTCAGTTAACGACCACAATCTGTTCCCAGAAGTAGATCCCTGTCCGAAACAGATTTTTTGAGGGCTTTATTATTAAACTAAAGCACAAAAATCACTCAATAAAAAGGATAAGTAAAGAGAAACATAACAGACGATCGATTGTAAATGCTTCTCAAGCGCGAATGACGCTTGGTCTGAAACGCAGGTCTGGTGTGGGTGACCTAGCTGGTGTGGCGTCGCTATCGGAGGCGTTCACTAACCGAGCTTCCACTGTACATTATTCACTATCCAATGCTGACTGTAAACTTAAAAAAATATGAACAGGAAATAACACTAACAATTATTTTATTCAGAAATACATAACATTTAAAGTCATATAAATCAGCGTAGCACTCGTTCTTTCGTGTTTTTTGTTATTTCAATAAATAGACTCTGATAAAAAAAAAAGATGCCAGACAGACCTTAATTTTTAAATTTATTTAATGATTTAATTTGAGCTCACAAGCTGGCTTGATTGTCAATTGATCAAAGTATGGGTTGAAAAGATAAAGCCAATAATATACAGTCAATGAAATTAGCTGGTTAGCGACACTTAGCCACCAGATCACCCCTTTGATCCTTTAAGGGATGCCTTACATGCTTTTTTTGCACCAATTGACCTCAGTTGCATGTCTTTACACTGTGGAAGGAAGTGTATGTAGGAGAGAGCATGCAAAAAATGACCAGAATGCCCAATTTCTGGATCAAATATGATGTCATCACATGTCATTGAAGTAAACAGATGTGCTTTAACTGCATATGAGATCTTTCTTAAAAACTTAGCTAAATAAATTCACAAGTAATCAATAAACACAGATGTTTTCACTGGTGCTTAGTACGGTTTCTGCAGATGTTTGTATAGAAACTGTAGAACAGAACATGTATTCAGTATGTGCACCATGTGACATGTGCCTGAAGACTTGACTCAGCTCTTCAACACATTGTTAGTGTCTCTCTCTCACACACAGAGTGGCTAATGGAAGGAGTCGATGCTCCACAATGGCTACATAAATCCAGAAATGGCCAGAAACACCAAGAACTTGTTCTGTTGCTTATAATCCAGAGTAACTTGTGATGCAAATGTATATGTAAATGTTCGGAAATGATGCACCAGAAAACAGGCAAAAATCGGTCCACATGTGCCATGATTCGAACCGTTAGTTCATTTAACACACCTTGATATTCACTTTAAACAACAAAGAGTACTGCAGCTATTCAGCTTGCCTAGTTGTCAGCTTTTCATAAACGACAGGCCTTATTTTTTAAACAAAATGTAGAGCTTCGTTTTGCATACTTTGCATCTACCTGACTAGCTGTAAAATACAAGGCACAGTATAGATCTAAACATAAAATCAAATGAAAATATTTTCATTTATCTACGTAATTAGATACAACTTGTGGTGTTTTGCGTTACAATTTACAAAACACTGTAGACAGGTGTCGTAAAAAGCTACGTCCCAAATCATACAGCAAAACAGAACTGGCTCATTTTCACGCACAGTTTAACAAATAGTATACCCTCTGCACACTCGTTGCTTCCGCATCATTTTCAGTAAAAATGTACAATTTAAGGCAAAGCTGAAACCCAAAGGAAATGGGAAAACTGAAAGTAGCGAGGAGCAACTGGATGAAACAAACAATAAAAAAAACCGACTCAAACTTTTGTTGATATACGGACCTGTGTAGCATTCCAACTAGAACATGTTTTTCAGAAGAAACACATGTTCTGTCTGTTCACAACAGATTTCTTCCATGAATTAATCAAACAGGATGTTAGACAGAAGTGGCCACTGAGCTTAGTGCCATCAGCAAGTCAAAACAGAGATACAGAGAGACTGGAAGAGGCACAGAAAGGAATAGAAGTGAACGTCCTATACACATCCTATGTGAACAGTGTCCTCAGGAACTAAAGGATCTATCAAGTGTCATTTTAGACTATTCTGAATTGTTTATATCAGCGTAGTACGTGTGCTAGATGACCTTCAAGGGTACCTGAATACAGCACCAAGCAAAATCATCATCATCCGAAATGTCCACCCTCATTTCATTATCCTGGTAGAAGGCAGCAGATTTTTATCAAAAATATCTTCTATCCTTCAGATTTATGAAACATGTCATTGCCATGCTCCAGTCATCCTCACTTAACTGTTGGTGTTGTTGGGGTGATATTCTATGCCATTTGCTCTCCAAATAAGGTGTGCGCATTGAAATCACGAGATCATGAAATGTTTGTTGTGTGGCAACTTAGGAAATCCAGTGAACTGGTTGATATTAATTTGCACCTTTATTAATTAATAAAAAGTGCCAGGACTGCAGATATAATTCAGATAGTGTTACGCTGTGACTCAAGATTTCACATAATCTGATTTATGGATATCTAGGTTGATTTCTATGCATATGTGGATTGGACAGGGATTTGTATCTTTAAAAATATACTTATGTAACACACATTATCTGTCTGTCTATCGACACAGATATATCCATCCATCCTCTGGCTTCTTTTCTTTATCTTCTACAGAATTCTAATAATACTCACATACAATGCCACCCACGATATGCTGTTTCTGTGGCCTCAGAGTGACCAAAAAGAATTAGAAACCACAAAGTCACTCAGAAAGCTCCAAGAATGCACAATCTTGCTCAACTTTAAAAAGATGACTGTGTTTGTTACTTTATAAGGAAATGGTTAGCTTTAGGCTTTTGTCCATAAATTCTTGCTCACAGTCGGCTGATTAAGTGCTTTAAACAGGAGTTGTGACCGCATGACAAAATAATAGCACAATAAAGCTGGATTATAATTTTAGGATCTTAACCCGGTCCAATGTCCTTATCCATTACCACAGAGATCAGAGTAAGAATCAAAGTGAGGCTATTAACTGACTGTGTCCCTACACACAAAAAAAATTATGTCTGAGCAAAGTAATAGACCTCTTTGAAGACCTTATACTCCCTTCTCATACCCAGTCTCATTCCCTGGCGAACACTGTAACTAGTAACAGGACAAATCAGTCGTGGCAATAAAAGCTAACACAGTGAAAGAATCAAGCACCAAATTATACTAAAATAAAGCCACAATAATAATGAATGCTTTGATATTAAAACTGGTGCCTTGCAGTCTCTCCTCTTTAAAGGCAGAGCAGGAAGGCAGCAGGAATTTAAATAATTAAATTGAACGCAAGTGGAATGGTTATAATGGAATTAGGAGACATATGGGAAGGAATCAACTACACTACTGGCAGTGTACTATATTTAATATGTCCTGATAATAAAGCTAACAATTCCACTTTTCAGTAACTTTTCAGTAACAAATGCTTGACAAATGGGGAATTAGAGACTCTTAAACTGATGTTAAAACAGTGTTGTATTGTTAAATCTCGACTATAGCAACCATATTAACATAAATAAAAAATAAAGACTGTTCCCCATCATGGACCTCCCTCTACAGTCACAGGGAGCAGTTAGAAGTTACTATTCCAGTCGTGACATGACTATCAGAATAAAAAGTCTACTACTACAATCACTGTTTCTATTAACAGTTTCTATTCACTAATCTGTTTCTATTGGTCTAATGCACATGCACGCCTCATGAATGACCTGATAATATGTCCGCACAAACACAGTTGGGCGTGTTTAAGGTTAGGAGGGACAGACAGCATCTTTTTCCATTGCTAGGATTTACAGAGTTCTGGGACAAGGGAGACATACGAGACCGTGCGCAATAGGGCAGGTGATCCGGCTCCCTTACAGAGATCTCTTAAGATCTTACTGAGGTGCGAGATCGGCATCAGATTTAACTACACTGGTTATTGAAAGGAAATTGTTTTACTGTGGTGGATTTTGGTAGTAACATTATTTATACTGGATGATCCTTAACACAGATTGATTCAACATACACAAAAATTATTACACGATAATCCAAAAAGCTTCTTTTATTAACCCATTGTTATAATATAGACCGTGTTTGTTTAACCCCAAATTACATTGTTATATTCATGGCAGGACTGTTCAAATCTTTATTTCTATTTGTGTTTTAAAATATATATGTTGTTTTTTATGTTCCTATTTCCAGATGCTTATTTCTAGCTTTAATTTCAGTTGGTTAACCTTGATCAAATTAGGATTTATAATCAGATTTGTTTGAGCTCGAGTCTTTAACTTTCTAGGAACTTTATTTTCAGATTATGATAAGGATGGTAAAGCATATTTCACATGTTGGTGGGGATTCTCCTCTCTGTTTTTGCGAGTGAGTTAGTCGGGTGTGTATCGTACGACCTGTAGTTCGTACTGAATGGTCTCTTGTGGTTGTTGGCATATGTTCTTGTTCGTGTAATAAACACCCTGACTAATAATTTACTGTGAGTAGTGAATGAGTAAATGGTCAGTAAGTAAACCTTTTATTTTCGGCCTTGTTGTTTAAATAATTTGCCCTAAATAAGATGGAATATATTATATTTATATTGCAATGTCACATTGCTCATCAAAACTAGTTTCTGTAAAATGTCCATTACTCAACTACTTTATTACTCTAAAGCCATGGAAAGATCACAAATCTCAAACGTTGCTCAACTTTTTTTGCGCAATGAAACCAAAAGTTTCCTAAACACTGCAATAAATACTGGATCTCAAGTAGAAACCCGCCATTCACATCTACTGCATTTTTCTCAACAGAGTAACCATGGGTACCATCAAGGGTAGTGTATTGTTACATCTCTATTCAACAGCCAGTAAATATGGCAATTGTGTAATGATAGTGTACAAATAGAAATAATATTATTAGTACAGTGTACTAGTACTATTAGTTCTAACAATATTTTTAGTACACGAGTACAGTCAAGCTTCATTTAACAGGCTAGATTACAACTTAGTATCTCAAAAAATACATCTTATCTCAAAATAACCACTTGGTATACCAAACTTACTACATATTATGTTCAAAATATAGACTCATTATCTAAAAATACAACTTATCGGAAAAAAAACTAAACGACTACGTATGCCAAACTAACACCATATTGTCCAAATAATATCACTATTATCTAAAAACACTGCTTTTTAACACAAAATAATGACTTAGCATGAAAAAATAATGACCTATTATGTTAAAATTACAACTTATTATCTAAAAATATGACTTATCTGAAAATAATGGCTTATTAGGCCAAAATAATGATTATTATTTCAAAATAGGACGTATTATATTAAAATAATACCGAATAAAAATCGACTTTTCTCAAAATAAAAGCTTATTTCAAAATATTTTTTTTCAAAAAATAATTATTTAAAAATAAAAAATTATGTCTGAAAATATCTCAAAATAAAGATGGTAATTGACTTGAGAATCTTAAGAAAACAAAAGATGTACTGGATTTTTATTTTAATTGGCGGGAATGGGTTTCTAGACACGAGCGCTTCCATAGCAAGTGGTAAATACACATCAGAATACACACATGACTAGAAAGATTACAGTGACGTAGTCATACATAAATGTGTACTCAAGTTTTCTACTTGAGTAGCAACACGTCAGTATTTGTTTGCAATCCAGTTTATTTACCTCGACTGTAGAAAAGTGATCCGACTCGGTCCAAACTTCAGGCGTTTAAGACGAAGATGGGCGTAATCCTAATCTTAATCGTGTGTAGTAGCAGTAGCAGTAGCGGCAGTTAGCAGCAGCCTGTGGTCCGTCGGCTACGCAATCCGAGCAGCATGAAGAAAAAAACTAATCAGATGTAGAACACTGAACTGTAACAGACATCTTCTGCCCCGACAGCTCCTCATCTCACACAAATCACCTGTGGGGTCAGGACGAGCGATGTTAAACAGTCACTCGGCTGTATCGAAATAGCACGACATAAACAACAACAATAACAACAGCACCGTCAGCTAGTCCGACATTTAAACCGAGTCTATCTAACGAAACTAAAACAGGGAATGAAGCCCAGTCGCTAACCTGCCGTCTCTCTTGCAGTAACCGTCTAGTCGCCTTCGGCGGATATTCTGCTTCAAACATAACAAGCAAAACAAGAACGTTAAAGCATCGACACGTCTAACACCGCGCCATGATTCCTCACAGCTTCGACCTGGTGTCTTACTGTAAACTGTTTCTACCTTCCCCCGGATCTCGACGTAACTGTGAGGAATCAGCTGATGAGCGCGACCTTATGAAGACGCCATTTGGGCGATTTACGTTGCATAAATAAATAAAATCACACAACAGCGGCACCTACTGGAAACATTTGGCCATTTGTTTTCTAAACTCCTACAGGCATGAATGACTGAGACCCCCCCCCCGCGCGCGCAGACTGAAGACACTTAGAACCACATACAGTACATATAAATACATTTATAAATGAAACAACAACAACAACAACAAATACATGTCTGTAAAAGTGCACACTTACAATATATGAAAATATTTGTATATAATTTTTATTTAGTCTTTTCTATATTTTATATTAATTTATATTTATCATGCATTTGTGTATAGGTGTACTATTGCATATTTTTGTATGTATTTTGTTATATAGTTCTACATTTATTTACTGATGTTTTTTTTGATTTGTTGAGGTATTTCTCCTATTCTTATTCTATCATTTTCCAAATTGTATCATTAATAAAATGGAACTACGTCAAGAAGACCAAGGTCCCTATTTCCATATGCATAGTAAGGAAATGTTTCCCTGTTTCCATGTCTATAATTCAAGTTAAATTAAATATAAAAAAGAAAACAATGAAAAATATTAAAAAATATAAAATTAAAATAAAATTAAAATATATTATGTGCATTGGACAGTCATGTGCTACACAAGCTATACAGTAACAACAGTCCTTAGCTTAAGAAGGTGATGGTACAAATAATCACATTTATTGAAACCTGACAAATAAAGTTACTATGTGCCGACACTTCTGTTCAGTGTCAATGTAGAAGTCACTGTGAATATTTTACAAGGTCAAATCATTGCATCCCAAATCGCACACTTACACACTTTCAGTAGTCAGAGAAACACAATAAAACTTGGTGCACTTAAAATATCCGGATTGAGCACTTCAAATGGCCAATAAAAACCTGTAAAATGATGGAGACTACACACACTAAACCGATGCCATTTTGTTTTTGAAACAGAAGGAATTTCAATTGGTTATTAGTGGCCATTGTAAGAAGACAAGCTTCTGCTTCGTATAAAAACAAAAAAACAAGCATTAATGAAATTATTCACTAGTATGGGTAAACAAAAGAAAATGAAAACAAAAGCTGATAGAAAAGTTGGTAGCTAGAGAACCACAATGTTAGTTAAAATAACACATTTTGTGCACCCATGCTTACTGTACATGTACAGATATACAACTGTCACTGAATATTGTACATAGAATAATAAAAAAGGAATCCTTCTTTGTATATAGTCTAATGCTTTTTGGATTTCAGATTTGTTTGTTTACCTGGATTGTACTTGAGACACCATCAGCCGGAATCAAATTCCTTGTGTGTACTTAAATGCTTGGCCAATAAACTCGATTCTGATTCTAATGTTACTTGTTGTACCACTGCTTTATCCCAGAGAGTGAGTCCCAGAATTATAGGACATCACAGCGTCTTGTGTAAAAAGCTGAACTACTAACAAGGGGAGTGGAATAGTTTTGTATCATACATTTAGCTTTATTATTTACACAAAATGCTCTCACAAACATTTTACATAATACTTAAAATGAGAAAAAAAGGAACCAGTAAAATCATATAAACTATATTAAATACATGATATAAACATACATTTAAACTGCATCAGCACAACTTTTAAACACACAAAAAGCAGGTCGCAGACTTCAGCGTTGTGGTCAATCACCAGTCAAGCTTCATATCAGCTTTACTCCATGTATATTTGCCCCCTCTTTTAAAAAACATTTTCTCATCGAAACCACTGAACTTAATGGCTTCATCAACACCAACATCCAGGATGGACTTTGATGGGTCTTTTCTGCCCTCACGGCAATCCAGAAAACGCATCTACAATGAAAAGTAAGATAAAGTAAGTTTAAAATATACTTTACTGAACATAAACTACAAAAGACAGAAAATACAAAAACACAGAAGTCACTGATCAAGTCTACTTAATTGAACCATAATAAGGCCTTCAATTTATGTTACACTATGATACTTTGGGCATGTAATTATTGTTGCAAGACTACAAGTGACAAGACAGAGAGCCTTGAAGAGTGCTGATCCATCAGTGTAGCCAACCATCACAAAGTAATGACAACATAAAATACACAATTTTATACACAGGAAGATATAACTGTTTCAAGGTTGGATGGTGAACATCCACCCAGTGAAGACCAGCTGTATACAGGGGCATTGTAGGGAAAAATCCACAATGCAGCTTCCGGCGAGCAACAGGATATGGCTAAAGAGGAGGAATATGAGCTGGGACGCAACACCCCAATAAAAACAGCTGTTATGGGTGGTGGGATCCCCATTAGAACTGTCTCCCTGCCACCCCAGCAATGATGTACTGGTCTGGGGGCGAAACATCCATGAACAATGGAACCAATTGACGACACCTGCAGTGACCCTTAATGCACTGGAAGAGGTGCAGCAGGCAGAGATGCCAGTTACATCATCATCTGTATCGCAAAAATAGCATTTGCTAGATTATTTATAATACATTAAATTTGTTTAAAAGAATATTCCATATTTGTGGATTATTTAGTGTATCATTTATACCAAATGAAGTGAATAAGTGTAATAATACTTAATAATAATAATAATAATAAAAATAATAATACTTAATAATGCATTGAATTGAGATGAAATGTCTGTATGCGATTCACAATAATATATTAATATATATAATACTTATTTTTGGCAAGTGTTACTTGATTTACTACTGCACTTAAAAGTGAAGCAGCTCAGTAATTTAGTCTTACCCCATACGTTTAAGATAATTCCAGCATTATTGCACTCCACTTTTCTAAACAGACTGAGCTGAAGAACAAAATAAACCAAACAAAAGCAGTAAAAAGCACATTAAATACTTAAACAGTACATACTTACATATTCATCCAGAATCAGGTACGAGTCTTTCATCTGAAGAGGAAAAACAAGCATAAAATTAAAAATAAAGTATAGTTATGTTTTCTTGATGCAATTACTGATTAACTAACAATGAACAAATATGAAGAAAAATAAAGTAGAAATCTTTACATATATTTTTGATAGTTACATAATATTACAAATCACCTTTTGATTTGATTCTGGGACTAAGCAGTCGATGGTTTGGTGTCGATCCAGGAAATCCTGAAACTCCTGGTCAGTGATGAGAAATATCTCTGCATTCCGAAGGCTTTTTTCTCCTTTGTTCTCACCCTCAATCAGAAGACACTGGAATACCTACGACATGTGACCACAAATAATAAAGCACATCTCAAGCAAGTGTCAAATTTATGCAATCGAATGGCATTTGTTTGATGAACCACATTATCATATGATCAAATAGCCATACCTTCCAGCGCACAGGGTTAAGGGCGGTAATATGCTCCGTCATGTCTTCATAAACATTAAAGGAATTGATGACAGAGTTAATTTTGAATGCCACTCTGTACTCTCTGCACCATTTTCGCACTTTGTGCAAGTTTTCCAAGTGGCTCTTCTTGCCTTGGGCTCGACCAATTGCTAGATTGGTCTCCTCATTAAAACTATCACAAGATATTGCTAGAATGTCCAAATATTCACCTACAGAAACAAAAAAACATCTCATTAGTATTTGTCTACCTATCAAAGTGTTTGATTTATTACAACTATTATTTAGTTGTATGAACATGATACAGCACAATATTTTGAAAAATACAATAAATCTCTCAAATCTCAAAGTAGCCACATAGTACACAAAAAATAGTGTAAACGATGGCCACTATGTGCACTAAATGGAAGTTTCCAGCTAAATGGAAGAGACTTTTGACTGGTTAATATCAGCCATTGCCGTATCAGAGACAGAGGCAAATGCTTCCAATAAATGTGAGTAACGCTAATGATCAAATAAAAGTAAGCAAATAAAAACAGATACATTTTTACAAATCAGTTAAATGTACACTTTTATCAACCTGTTCTTATAACACTATACACCAATCAGAGTACCTGGTGAAAACCCATGCAGACACGTGGAGAACATGCAAACTCCACACATAAAGGCCAGGATTACTCAGGATTAGCTCTTAACCAGGACTCAATCCCAGGATTTCTTGCTCTGTGGCATCAATGCCAACCACTAAACCACTTTGCTATCCCTAAAAACAATTGATAATACTTAACTGTCCATGACCATGTTTGATATAAACCTATGAACTGATTAATCTTGTGTAATGTGTAGTTAACCAAGCTGTAATACATGACGTTAAAATATATGTATATGAAATCAATGAAACAAATAGTAGAACAACGAGAGATGTATTAAGTGAACCTTTGCTGCCATCTAGTGTTTATATCGTGTTCTACATCTTACCGTAGTCCCTGAACCAGTTTTCACGAATCATGCTTCCATTGCTGACGATGCTGACACTCGGTAACTTGAGATCCTGCTTACAGTATTTCACCAGTTCCCCCAGAAACACACCCTTTTGGTGGAGAAATGGTTCTCCTCCCGAAAAGTTAATTTTTTCCATCCCTAAAAAATCACAACAAAGCAAAAATAACATTATTAGCAGTTCCCTGATAAACAACAGCATATTCTATATGGGTCAGTGTTTAATGCACCTGAAAGATGCAAATAGGCCTAAACATAGGTAGGTTAGGAGTTTTTTTTAGACTTTAAAAAATGATTATTTTACACTTGATCATTTTAAACACCCCTTTGCAGAACAAGTGAGAAACGACATCTTTTTTGGAATGAAAATATTTTGCACTACAATTCAGTTCAAACATGGGATGACTGGGTGTTAGACATGTTGTGTGTGTTATTAACTATTGTATGCCAATGTATTGTCATCCTGTGTGACCAACCATGACTGATCAAAATACAAACTCAGACAAAATATATGTGCCCATGTTTTTCATGAGAACTATTGTAATTTAAGTGGACACCAATTGAAAATACAATATTTTTATTTACCTAAGAAAATCAATTGCTGTTATTTAAAAAAGAGAAGCTCGTTCAACCACAAGGGCCATTAATGTAACCTAAGGCAGTGGACTAGAGACCAGGAGGTTGCTGGTTCAAACTCCACTACTACAAAACTGCCACTGTTGGGGCCCTGAGGTGTCCCCGGGTGTTCAATTGTAATTGTGAGTCAATTTGATCTGCTAAATGTAAACATGTAGAAATGTAAACATACATTTATGCACTACGTTTTTGCAGTTAGTACAACAATGGCGATTTACACGTCTATGTAAAACTCAACCTTTAACCCTGACGCACACACGCACACATACATTAACTGCCTGCATTGTATAACTACGTGAACTATTATAAACATATACATAACTGACTGGAAAATACAGCACAAATAATGGACAGCGACC
>JAOUQU010221028.1:0-13880 GCA_028566735.1 Ammoglanis amapaensis | reverse complement strand
TTATAACTAATAAAATTCTGCTTTGACACCGTCTTCTGTTTCAGACCAAGGAGGTGGAAGACGTGACCAAACTGTGTGATGAACTAATTTTGAAAGTCCAGAAGTGCTAATCTTTCTCTTAATGTCTGTTTGTCTTTTTATTCGTGTTTGTTTCTGACTGAATAAAGAAATTAATTTTACTGCAGCTGTTCATTCAGTGAAAATGCACTTCATAAAGAGATCTCTTCAATCTTCCATCACTAATGTAGAACATTGTAACAAACTTGGATTGGACTTGTTTTTCATGTTGAATCTTTAATGTGCTGTGTAAATAAACCTCATCCTGTCTAATTCGAGCTTTATTTTTACTGTTTTTCTCTCATTACTTTTCCATCAAGTTCATGTTTGTGAATTTGCAGTTTTGCTCAATTTTGATCTGACAATCTGTTCCCATATATTTTTTTAACTTCAGTTTATAGTTTGTTTATATAGATATGAGCTAAAAATACAATATTTCTTCTGCGGAAGAAGAAATGTACATTATTTCATTAGAGTATCTGTTGTATTAGCAAGGGAAACAATCCAAACTTCTCCACTACACGCTTGTAACAAAAATTTGAATTTAACTAATTTTTTTACGAGTGCTATATATTTAAGTTAGAAAGGTTTTAGCTTAATACATTTAGTGATCGGAAATGCTTTTGATGGGTATTGCTTTGTAGTCATTTCATATAGCATATTGACAACTATATCCTGACACAATAGTAAAGAGAAGGAAATATTGTTATCCTACAATGACTGGCGAACTGTGTTTATGTAAGACAAATGTTTTCCCTGGGGAACCTAACTTTTCCCCATGAATGTATATTTTGTTAAAATTAAAGCAAAATTTTGCTTTAATGATATTAATAATGCTTACAGTAATAAATGTACTGTTGAAAATTAAGATCAACGGGTGATAAGTGATGATAGAAATTACAGATAAGGATGCTTACTAAACTGATGTAATGATGCATAAGCATAATATTCAGACTGTGAGTTCGCTGCTGAAAAATAAAAATCATTTTGGTAATTTTAATAACGATAATTTAGTGATAAATTATAGTGATAAATAGTAGAGGTAATATTGCATGATGATACTGGGGACGGAAATAGCGGTTTTTTTACACTCCAGCAGGCGGCGCTGCAGCACTGGAACTCAAAAACGGATACCAAACTAGCAAGCGAGTTCACACAATCCGCCGCGCCAATTTTAAAGTGTTTTGATTCTGGATGGCAGTGAATTCAGTTTATTTTTTATGAAAGTATTTATTGCTACACAATGAACATTAAACCTAAAGGTAATTGCGTAATAATTCTATTAATAAATGTAATTATTTGAAGTTTAATTAACTACGCGTTGTAGTTAGCATGTAGCTACCAATTAGCTTAGTTTTTTTTAAAGTAACCCTTTTATTCATATTTGATTCAACAACGACTATTTATTATACTATTATTTATATTAATTCATTACGCGCACAATGTACTTGATTATCTCTGTTATATCATATTTTAAAATAAATATGAATGTGTTGTCACTTATGTTAAACTTTTCAAGCTCTTACTTGGATGTCTTTTATAAATAATATTTAATTCTTGTTCAGTTACTTTGTTAATTCAGTTACTTTTTTATTATTATACACTACAGAATATAAATTGTGTACAAATTAAACAGAAAAATTACACAGAACAATCAGATTAATGTGTTTTATTTGAAGTTGTGTAATGTCATTTATCTTTATTGACTTTGTAACTGAACTTTTCAATAGAACTAATTTATTTTAAAAGAATTATAATGTAAAATATTTTCTAGCTCTGATGTAAATACATGTGCATGATTAGAAAGGGTGAGACTTGGCTAACAAATTACATTATAATGTGCATGTTTAAAATGTTTAATATATTAAATTAATACTTTATTGTTTAAACAATGAAAGTTGTAATCAGACAACTCAAACAATTAATTTTTTTTGTAATTTAAGCTTATAGGTAATAGTGAACTTTGACACTAAATAGATCTATTTAGAAGTATACAATAGCTTCTAATTGTATGATAATTTATATAATTCTAAATTATGGCTTTTGTCTGTTTTAGTGTCGGGAGACACGACCTTACTTCACCAATCCAGCAGGTAAATATATAAAATTACATGTGTGTGATTTATTTGGTTATATGGGTGGCACAGTGACTTAGTGGGTGGCACCGTCGCATCCAAGCAAGAAGCTTCAATCTCCAGTTGTGGAAGTTCGTGTCCTTTCTGTGTGGAGTTTGCATGTTTTACCCAGGTTTACTTTGGCTGATCTGGTTTCCTTCTACAGTCCAAAAACATGCAATTGAGATTAATTACAATAAAGATACAGTAAAAAATGCTTAGCAAACAATTCGCAGTTTCTCGCCATGAATGAAACCATGAAGTGTAAAACATGACATTAAATTTCTGAATAATTAATAAACAAGTGTAACAATTACATATTTAAATAAATAAAAATTAATTCAATCCAAAAAGCGCTTCTGAATCTTTTTCCCCCCTGTTGTTACAGCAGTGATGGAGATGCTATTAAGGTGTATGTTCGGGTGCGACCTTTAACCCAAGGTGCAGGTCTGACCACAGATGGTGATCAGAGTTTGTGTTTATCGGTGACGTCTGATCAGACAGTGCGTCTGAACTCCAAACCTGAACCAAGAACCTTCACCTATGATCATGTGGCTGACATAGACACCACACAGGTGACAATGGGGTGCAGAAACACACCAATTCCAGCTTATTTATTCTTTTTCTTTTTATAGTTGAAATCTGTATCTGCTTTTGTTATTTTGCATGTACTACTGCTGCATTTTTACATTACTGGATATTATTTGTAATTATCCAGAACTGCTTTTGGGAATGTAATGACAAACATTTGAGTGAAATGTGTTCTCTATATTTTTATTTTTCAGGAATCTGTGTTTTCATGTGTTGCTAAAAACATTGTGGAATCGTGCATGAATGGGTACAACGGCACCATCTTCGCTTAGTAAGTTATATTTAAATGCTTGAGATGTTTTTAGCGTAATGAGATACGTGAATAATAATAAAGCTGGTTTTAATATTTTATAGAGAACGTTTGTTATATAGTGATTTCTGGAATTTACATAAGACAGAAATATTTTTTGTTCTGGTTGTTATTTGTAATACTTGTAAAAAGTTGTGTAGTGTTCTGTCCAGCGCCGACATGATTGTCGGTGGATGGCTGGATCTTTTGATAGACTAGCACCATGTGTAGGGTATTTCATATTGGTCGGAGTCTCAGTGGGTCAAGTTATTCTGGAATCACCGGGCACTTTGCTGACAAGTTTGGGTTTGGCTGCCCACCCCACCCACCTAAAATCCATTTTTCAAACTGGGGATTTTGATGTTTGATTATTGTTTCTATGTTGCAGTGGGCAGACTGGCTCTGGGAAGACATTTACCATGTTGGGTAAGTCAGAATATGTATGTGTAAAGTAACGTAATATTAGACTAGATGATAAACTGACAGCTCATGTAATATTTATATTAGATATTTCATCAAAATATTTAACATTCAGATTTTTTGTGTGTGTCTATGCAGGACCAAATGAGCTGGCGGATTTCAGTGATGAGCTGCGAGGTGTTATTCCTCGTAGTTTTGAGTATCTGTTCTTTCTCATCAGTAGGGAAGTAGAGAAGGTATTTGAAACATTTAAGATGCAATGCTGAAGCATCTCTAACCTGTCAATTTCAGTGTTTGATGTGTGTTGATTGTGTTTGTGTAGTCTGCAGGAGCCAAGAGCTTTCTGTGTAAATGCTCTTTTATTGAGATCTACAACGAGCAGATCTTTGATCTTCTGGACAGTGCATCAGCAAGTTTGTTTCTCCGGGAGGACATTAAGAAAGGGGTGTTTGTTGAGGGAGCAGTAGAGAAGTACGCAGCATCAGCTGCTGAAGCCTATCAGGTCTGAGCACACACTGACATGCCAGTTGGTTTAACGAACACTGTCGGTTGTCTGGTATTTCAGTTCATTATGAACTTCACTAGTTCATTGTACTAGTACTGAATCTGTTTGTTTATTTAAATTGATTTATTATATCGATTTACCACTCAAACACGTTAACCCAAAGTATCCCATAAGTCAATGATGACACACTCCATGACACACTCCTTTTAAAACAACGCAGAAAATAACTACTAGTATCAATTGGCCAAACACAAACATAATAGTTAGACCAGGTTTTGCATGAAATAATTACTTTACTTTTAAGTACTGAGAGAAAACACGTTCATATGGAAACTTTGAAACTTTTCAGACAGTGGAGGGAAGGGAAGAACATTGAGCCCAGACTCAATGACTGACAATGAACCATTAAAATAAATGTAAATGCATAAACAAACTATATCAGGACACTTGTTGTATGTATGTTTTTTCTTGATGATCTCCAGCTCAAGAACCTCTATGCTTATTCTCAGAAGTGCAAATCTTTACATTGTTTCATGTTTGTAGGTTTTGTCTATGGGATGGCGGAACCGGCGCGTGGCTTCCACCTCCATGAATCGTGAGTCGTCTCGTTCTCATGCTGTTTTCACCATGACTCTGGAGTCCAAGGAATCTGGACTGGGTGTGGTGAACATCAGAACGTCCCAACTCAACTTGGTAGATTTAGCAGGCTCTGAGAGACAGAGGGATACACATGCTGAAGGGTCTCGTCTAAAAGTGGGTCTATCTCAGATATTTGTTGTTTTTAAATATAAGCTTGTTCAGATTGATTGTTCTTGAAAAGATTTTTCCATGTCAGTTTTTATAGTTATAGTTAACTATGTCAGTTATAGTCTTTTTGAACATACAAAGAGGACTGCAAGACAGATTTGCAGATTTCTTAGTCCTTTCACTAAAATACAATACTATATTTATGATCATTTTTTATTTATCTTAATAGTAATAATGAATGCCTTTCTATTTCTGAGGCCCATTCTTAACTTGATTGATAGTTGCAGCGCTCTCTGCTGTTTAAAGTGAATATTGATCTGTTAAATAGGAATATTGGCATATAGAAATTTTACATTCCTAATATTATTATTTTTCTTACCTAATAGGAAGCAAGCAGCATCAATCGCTCACTGATGTGCTTGGGTCAGGTGATCATGGCACTTGTGGACGTGTCCAATGGCAGGAACCGCCATGTCTGTTACAGAGATTCCAAACTTACTTTTCTACTCAGGGTAAGACATCGATGTGCTAGGACTGAAGAATGACCGGATCAGAAATTCTGTTTACATAAAATTTATAGCACACTACAGATCATCTTTCTTTGTGCATGTGTAGGATTCTCTGGGAGGCAATGCTAAGACCTACATCATTGCTAATGTCCATCCAGGATCAAAATGTTTTGGAGAGACACTCTCCACCCTGCAGTTTGCGCAGAGAGCTAAGCTCATTAAGAACAAGGTACGACAAAGATTTTGGGTTTTATTACACATTCACATCGATGATTTGATGATGATTTGTTCCTCCATTCGCCAATAAAGTCTTAAAAGAAATATACAAATATAAATATACAAAAGAAATGACAAAATATATACATATATGTATAAATGGTTGAATTGTACTAAGTAAACGATATGCAAAAATATCTTAAGTAGAAAAACAGATTAAATGTGCATATATGTAGAGCAACAGTTTTATTAATAGCATAACTGCACATTAATCCATCCATCTATTGTTTAGTTCTACCACCTCTTAATCCTATTTCGGGTCACTGTGGGACACATGCTGGCGAAGACATTAAACACTTCACTACAGGTCACCAGTCTGTTGCAGGGTACAGAGAAAAACATACAGGACAATTTCTCTGTTTATCTGATCGCATGCATTTGGAATGTGGGGGGGAAACGGGAGTACTCAGAGGGAAGCCCCATTCACCTGGGGGAAACATGGATACTGGGTTTGGAAATAGTCATTATGATTATAATGGATTGTATGTGTGTGCGTAGGCTATGATTAATGAAGACACACAGGGTAACGTGAAGCAGCTTCAGGCTGAAGTAAAGAAGCTGAAGGAGCAGTTGACCTTTGCTTTGTCTGCTCGCAATAACCTCAACGAACTCGCTCCAGGAGGTCCTCAGTTAAACACTGGTATAAACACACACACACACACACACACTAAACGAACACCGCTATTCTAAAGTTTAAGAAGTGAATGTTTGTGTTTCTCAGCTCCAGTTGATTCAGATCCTCTGTACAAGAGTCGTTTTCTTCAGGCAGTTGGACTCTGGAGGAAATGTGAGACGGGGAAGAAGGTGATTGACAATTACACTCCTGCAGAATTGTTTTCCTCTCTGTTGTGTAACAGCAGCGCCAGAGATCCAGGGGGTCTCAAGACATGTTTGTCAGGAAGGGTGTAGATTATTAAAAAGTAAACAAAAAGTGTTGTTGGGATGTAACGATACACTACACAAGATTCACAACACTTGTTGTTGCTGTTGCACAAAATTCTGTGTTTTTCCTTCAGATTTTTGTAAATCAAAATAATTTGAGGCAGAGTAATGATGGAGTTTTAATTACTTTATTTCTCCTAAAATAAAAAGAAATACTGTGTATTTGTGATCATCTCATCACACATTCTAAAGGTTTGCAAGCCAGACAAACCTGAGATACAAAATTGTCCATGACCGTCCGTGACATTTAAACCTTAAACATTGACTGATGGCTCTTGTGCAACTAATCACTATCTCTGCTGTCATTATTGTAACCAACGTGTGTATAATAAAAAATAATTATGAGTATAATTAATTAATAAGTTTACATCTGATTTTAATGTTTTCACTTTCTCTGTGCAGGTGTTGCAGGAGAAGGTTTCTCAGCTGGAGGAAGCCTGGGCTCAGAAGGAGAAATTTATCCAATCAAACCGCATGATCCTAAAGTTCAGAGATGATCGTATAGCTCAGATGAAAAAGCAGCTAGAGATGGGGGAACGCCCTGAACCTGCTCGTCAGGACCAGATTCTCATCGATCAGCTACTGCAGGAGATTCGGCTGCTCAGAGAACAGGTTCACACCCGGAG
Source organism: Ammoglanis amapaensis (assembly GCA_028566735.1). Taxonomy (NCBI): domain Eukaryota; kingdom Metazoa; phylum Chordata; class Actinopteri; order Siluriformes; family Trichomycteridae; genus Ammoglanis; species Ammoglanis amapaensis. Next base: position 6,804 of record JAOUQU010221028.1, on the reverse strand, counting down.
AATTTAGCATCAGCATTTTATTTTGGTGAAATCGTTTTATTGTTTTTTAGTTTACACATAAAGCAGTTGTTTGGATCGAAGTACGACATGATTCAAAGTTCACCATTTTATTAACAAACACAAATATACAATTTCTTGATAAAGAAAACGACTAATTTAAGTCTGATCAGTTTTAGGCACATAAAGGTCAAATGTAAATCAATTGCTCTGAGCAGCAGGAGTGCATTTAGTTGTTGAAGCTCTAGATCACATTAGTATTAATGCCTTTAAATATAATTTGAATGAAGAAGGATGAATTACATATATAAAACTAAGTGGTAATAATTAACATTTTGTAAAAAGTGTAAAACAATTGAAATCCCAACAAGCATAAACACAACATTGCTCATCAATGTTAATTTAAATGATTCTTCTCTTGGAAACATTTAGTTTTTCTGCTTTAATAAGCATCTTAATCATGTTGATTAGATGAAAATAACCACAGTGCTTTCACCTCTCAGGTGGAGCATCACCCTCGGATGATGTGGTTTGCTGCGGAGAACTGTAGCCTGAGGGAGGAAGTGCGCACCCTGCGTACGCTAGAATCTGTAAAGAGTGCTCAGAAGGCCTCATCCCAAAACGCTGCTGAGTTGGAACAAGCCTTTCGTGAACTTCTACTATCAGAGGAGGCTGCAGAAGCGGCCGAAGGTGCGAGAGTCTGCTTTATAAAATTCCTTAAATACTTCTCTTGAGTATTAAATCTTAAATTAGGGGGAAGATTTTCCTTCCTCGGTTTTGGGAATTATTTTACTGCGGTTAAGTTCTACTGTTTCTATGACAACGATGACTCTGTGGACAGTTTCCTTAACATACTGTAAAAAAACGAACAAGCTAAATTATAGTTTTGCAAACATCAATCAAGAATTGCAGGGATAAATAATATAATAAACATGTGTCTAGAATCTTAATGTTTTCAAAGCATTTTCTCCCTATTTTGGGTTTAAGGTGAGGCTTTGTGTCTCGTAAATTATTCCAAGGGAATATAGTGTTAAGGTTCTTTAAAATCTCAGTCATCATGATGCTTTTCTGTCACGTATTGTATTTTAACTCCGCAGGTCCACCTACCGGTTCCACCCCAGTTACCATGGAGACTTTGTCCTCTGTTTCCGTGGAGAGATTGAAGGCACAGTTGCTACAGAAGCAATCGGAGCTAACAGCCACAGTGCAGGCCTTCGATGATTATAAATTAGTGTGCAAGTAAGTGGTAGGCAACAAGCTCGTACATATCAAGGGACTGAAAAGATGGGTGGAGAATTATGTAGATAATAATGTTACTAATGTATGTAGAGATACACTGCTGACTTGAGAGGAGGATTTAATGGCATTACAAGTGCCTTTGTGTTTGAAAATGTGCCAATCACTTAGGCTTGTGTCTGATCATGCCTGAGCCGCTAATCCTCTGAGGTGCGGGCGAAAATAAATAACGCGGCCTAGTGTACCCACCTCGAGCACTGCTGGCATCCCAAGCAGTGAACGACTGACTGTTAAGAACTACATAATATTCTTCATATCTGTGTTCTTTAGGAAGCAGCTGCAGGAGCTGGAGTCAGAGAAACGCTATTTGGAAAAATCCAACAAGCACCTAGAGAACATTCTGGAAGCTACTAAAGCTCACACTAAACAAGAAGTTTCACAGCTTAACAAGATCCATGCTGAAACCATTAAGGTAGTGAAAGTCATCTTGTTTATTCCATGCATATGGCTGCATGTCTAGGAGGGGGCTAGGTTATGTTCTCCTCAATGAAAGCCAACCATTCACTAAACAAAATATTATAAAAGAACCTAAATAATAAAGTCAACACCATTTGTTTTATTAATTTTCTCAGATTCTGACTACTCCGACTAAAACGTATAATTTGCGGAGCCGCTTGATACCACTCTCCAGCCCCGAACATCTGAACGGTCATGAGGGAAATAGGGAGGTGGAAGGTGAGCCAGAGATGGAAGATCTGGAGAGTGAACAACCCCCCGCAGCCATGAATGAACTCGCCTGCGAAGCTCTTACTGAAGAACTCAAACAAATGCAGGTGAGTGAGAACATATACCTGTTCGCTTCTGAGCACAACACCTTCTAGGTGATGTAGAAAATACTGAAGGACTTAAGCTTAAATGCTCCATCCATAAGATAAATGCTCAACATAAAACCACATTTGGAGTTGTTTTGCACCCTGAATGTATATGGAAGGTTTGTCTTACTTCTGTTTTTAGCTGAGAGACAGAATATGTAATAGATACAATAAATAAACCTTAAGTCAGTGTTGAGTCTAATCAATATTAACTAGATTCGTCGATTAACAGTGAACAATGTGTATGACTGCGTTTGTTGAATTTGTCTTTTCTTGACTGATTTAGGAGCAGATGATTCGCCTCAAGAGCCAGTTAGATGGAGAGGAATCCAAAAACAGGAAGTTGCTTCAGCAGATCAGCAAGCTGGAGGAGCAGGTTTCTACAGCGACGAAGCAGTCCACTCTCAAAGAAGAGGTCTGATTATTGAATCCCATTGTTATAAATCTGCTATGATTAAGTAGGGTTGTAATAATACATTCTACCCACGATACTAAATTCACAATACAATGAAATTGAAGTCTCATTTTATGATTTAAGGATTAGATTTTCTCAGGAAAAGGTAAAATTATGTATCTTTATTTTATTATTATATATTTATGTATTCTATTTTATTCATCCAAACAATGAATGTCCCTTTATTGAGAAAGATGCAGACTGTGCCAAGATACCGGATTCTTGTTTTGTTTTGTTTTTTACTTTTGTGTTGTTAAAAGTGAAGATCAAATAATTACAAAAAATAAGAAAAATACCAATAATTTTTTTTTTAATTACTTACTCAAATCGGAATTGATTGATCTTTGTGAATCTTTACATTCTTCTTCTTAAGTGGTTTTAATTCTAATACATTTCAATACAATGTATTTGGTTGTGTAGGACTTCAGTTCAGAGAAACATTCTTTACTGGAGCAGCAGAACAAACTGCAGGACAGACTGAACTCTCTAGAACAACAGCTCACTGAGGAGAAAACCACCACAGAAGGTCAGAGTTCACATCTGTCACACAATCTAACCTTAACATCTGTAACCTATTCAGCGAAATAAAAAAAACTTCCTTATGATCATCATATAAACTTTCGCATTATTTGTGTTCCTCTTCGACCGTGAAGTGTTGCGTGGTGAGGTCTTTGATTTGCGGGTCATCCTACAGTCGTCAGATAAAGAACTGGAGTCATTGAGGAAGGAGCAGGAGAAAGAGAACTCTCACCTGTCTAACAGTCTCATCAGTACTCAGCTACAGATGGATAAAGTCAGGTACATATACACACTGCTCACAGTAAGAAGGTTAAGGGTTCTACCCGTGTCCGCATGGGATAACTTTGGGTGATCCTACTGTTCATTTGTCTAACATACTATCAAACAATTCAACATTCAGTGGATGATTCAGACCAGATTGTATGTGTTTGGGTTTTTTATTTCACTTTGATGTTTATAGATGATTTAATGGGGGCAACATAGATCCTTCTTTATCGTTTTTAAAATTTACGATCACTTGGATCGGATCTGGTTGGATTAGGTTGGAGTGGGAGCAGTTACAGGAACAGCATCGCGTACTGCAGGACTCATTCGACACACTGCAGGCCGAGTTTAAGTTTGAAGCTGATCAATATCATCAACAGCTTCAGGAGAAAACTAAAGAGAACAACCAACAACAAATACACAGTCAAGTGAGTTCATACTTGTCATCTAGCACTTTGTATTTAGGAGTTTGTGATTCCCTTGTTATGGTTGGCTGCAGCTACAGTGTGTGTTTGTGCACGCTTGTGTGTGTAGGAGCTGATGAACACTCTGCAAGCTGAGCGAGAGCTAACTAACAGTCTGAAGCTACAGTTGAAAGCGGATCGAGAAAGCATTTCCAAGTAATCATCTTGATAAATCGAAAATGTTTGATGAATTAGGGATGTAACGATACATTATGTTTTATAAGGCTAAGCAATAGATGTCCTTTTATTTGCGAACTATACAAAAAATACTAGACTTGTTATTGTAATCGTTTTTTATTCTATTGTATTAGTTATTATTTGCTAAAAGAATCATTTATTCAAAACACTTTGTATTGATTCTTGCTGAATCGGTACATCCCAATAAACTATGCTTAATATTTATTATTGAATGTGTGTATGTGATTGCATTACAGAGAGCTGCTGCAGACTGTTGAGGAAAACTCCATACTGAAGAAACAAATCCTGGACCTTACAGCTCAGAACAACCAGCAGGTCGGTTTCCCGGGAAACTGGATCCAACTATACTCACTATATTCTGTAGATTTATTTATTAAGCCTAATTTTTGCCTCTTTCACTGCCTTTTTGCATTTATTTCAGGTGGAGAGCATTAAAGTTTTGGAGCAGAGCGTTAACAATGCCAATGCTTTAGTGTTCAGCCTTGAGCAGAAAACAAACCTGGATAAAGTGAGTTTAGCTCTCGACATAATGTTGTTATTAATAAACATAGATCGGGACACAGATTTTTTATGATCAATATAAGAACCTCTAACTATGCCAAGCGAATCCCATAATTAGAGGTAAATCGGAACGATGTATCTAATAGAAAATAGTTCTCCCATTGTCTCCATGGGTTTATTCTGGGTGCTCTGTTTTTTTACCCATAGTCAATTGTAAATCAGGTTAATTAGAGATATTAAATCATCCATGATTGGGGTTGTCATAAACGTCTGTAGTGATGAAACTTGTGTGTAACATGGTGACAACATTAAAATACTTATAAGCTAACAAACGTAGTAATAAACGTTAACACGTACACAAATCTGAACCCCAAAATGTTTTTTAGTCTCTAGCAGATCAAGAGCTCAATGCACATTAGGTATTTTGGTGGCCCATTTTGTTAGAAAACAGGGTGTTTGGAAAAAAAACTAATAAAATAAAAAAACAAGCAAATTGGCTAAAATAACTGGCTTCTATTCTGGGGTGAAGTGAAGCTTTTCTATGGCACTTTGGTAGTCCATGCATCACCAGTGTTTTTTTCTATGTACTTGTCTTTCTGATTAAAATGTGTGTATGTAGGATGTAGTGTTGGATCTGATGACTCAAACAAAGGATCTGCGGTCTGAACTCAGCCAGAAGGATCAGAGTCTCTGTCTGCTGAGCGCTGACCTCAGTGATATTACAGTGAGTAGCTGGTAGGATTTATGTCTCACATTGCTGTGTGAAGGCGTCATCTGATGCCGTCCTCGATGTTTTTACAGGTGAAATATGGTGCCGTTTGTTCAGAAAGAGAGGAGATGAAGAAGCAGATCTCCCTCATGCAGGCTGAAATTCAGGATCTCCGAGAAGCCTCAGAACGACGTCTGGCATCTGATCGAGTGGAGGTATGGATGTTTCTCACGGCCCAGTGCTAAAGCTGAAAAACAGCTTGAATAAATCTTTTTCTATTTGTTGTTTGTGTTGTAGTTGGAGCTTTTGCAGGAGGATCTGGCCTATGCCACAGATGAAGTAGAGAAACTGAGTAAAGATTTAGAAGAGCAAAAAGTAGCACTACAAAATGCTCAGGTCCTTACGGACGAAAAGGACACAACCATTAGGACTCTGCAGGCAGAGGTACAACCACGTTATAATCCAGGCTTTGCAGATCGGCGTGATTCTACTGGAGAAAGATTTCTGTATTTTGGTTTTTTAATTCTCGTGAAACACAGCTGATTGTGTGGTGTGTGTTTGTGTAGCTTAAGCAGAAGGAGGAACAGATCAGTTTAAGAACAGAAAACATTGAGCGTGCCTCAGCAACACCGAAAACAAATCCTCAGGTTAGTTTATTGTTAGTTTATTATTTTTTCTATTGTTGCTGCATCATTCAATATTTTTTAAACTGTGTGTATATACACCCGTGGATTTATGTCTGTGATTGAACAAAATTAGCAAAAAAAACAATTATTTTACGAAATGGAGTATTATTTTGAATCTAATAAAATGCCACTGATCATTTTGGTCAAACATATATCAATAAATTAAATCCTAAACATAATTGGTTTCTTCCACTGCTGTGTGTGTGTAGACTCCTCATACTCCTCACAGCATGAACATGGAGCTTTCTCAGGTGTTGGAAAGTCAGGGGAGAGAGTTGGAGAGCCGACGATCCTCCATGATAACAATGGAGGTTCTGTTGGCCGAACTTAATGCTGAGCGCACAGCCAAGAACGAGGAGATCCAGAGACTTAAGGTATCGACACACTGGCACCTCCTTTACATGCCTCCCTGCCACAACCATGTGGGAATGGATGGGACAAGCATCTCTGAAGAGTCTTAAAAGTAACTGTGAGAAAGTATCTTAGGCTGTGTATGTGTGTTTAGGCTCAGCTGATTGAGAAGGAAAATGTACGGATGGAAATTCAAACTTTGTTGGAGCATTTCTACAACACAGAGAAAACCGTTCAAAACAACAACGCCGCAGAGTAAGTCTCTCACAATTGCTGTATATGGTTCACACTACATAACTTTTTGTCTCGTTGGGGTATTGTACAATTCACATTATATGACTGGATCTGTTTGGGAGTCTTTTGATTCGGTGTTGCATTCAACAGTCATCGCTCGCTCAATGAACACTCGATCCGGCAAAACAAGTGCCAACTAGTCACCGAACCAAATGTAGTGTGAACCAGACAATACTGTAAGTCAGGGGTCACCAACGTGGTGCCCGTGGGCACCAGGTCGCCCGCGAGGACCTCATGAGTCGCCCGCGGGCCTGTTCTA
>JAOUQU010220920.1:0-13881 GCA_028566735.1 Ammoglanis amapaensis | reverse complement strand
AGGGTATATCAGTAAAAGCTTTCGCTCCATTCGCACAAAAAAGCAACAAGAGTGGGATCACTGTCAAAACAAGTAAAAATAAACATTTTAGTCTAAAATGAACATATGTTAGTATAATAGTATAGTGTATTTTTTATAAATGGCTTAATTATTTGTATATTTTTATATTGAGCTGCACTACAAAATAATGAATATACTAATCAGTAATAAAAAATGTGGTCATAAATGTTTTTCACTAACAGACCAGCGGCCATCCAAAATGTCAATGAATGGAGAATTAAAACCAGTATAATATAAAAATAAAGTTAATAATTATATAATAAATATAATTATACATTTCTGTCATGAAAAGGGCACACTTAAAATAAATATTTGAAATATATTCATACATCTATGTACCAACTACAGTACATTAACCCTTATGTTACGGGTCAATTTGACCCATTTTAATTTTTGTCTTGACCAAAGTGCAGGTTATTCTTATTTTTTCTATGAAATTTTATGACTTTCTCATTTAGCATCATTGCTGTGTAAAATCAGGACACTTTGATGTGTCCTGGGGTGTCTGCACACAGAGTTTGTATACACAGGTGATGTTGCGGGTCATTTTGACCCAGACACAATATAGCTGTTCAAACTCAAAATAAACATTTCTCTTTGATATACTTTGTTTTATTTGCCTCTGAATAGCGAACCAGGTGTGTGTGGAAGAGGGACTTTCTCTCTCCTGTCTGTCACTCTTTTCATGCCCTTTCTTTGAGAAACACACCAAAAATGAGCTCCAGTCGATTTACAACTGAACAAGTTTTATCGCAGCTAATGAACTGGGATAGTGATGTTGAAGAGATTTCAGAAATAGAGGATCCTTCACAGCCAGAGGACAATATTATTAATGATCCAGATTATCAATTTTCCCATGATGAGAAGGATTCAGAGAACAAGTCTGCCGGTGTCTCTTCATCAGATGAAGACCAAGAAACATAACAATCATCATCCACAGAAGGAACATGGGCTTCTAAAGACAAGGTAAAATAAAATGGTCAACATCACCACACCAAACCCGAGGCAGATTGTCATCTTCTAATGTCCTCAAGATGACTCCTGGTCCGACAAGATATGTTGTTGCACGAGTTGATATTGAATCAGCATTTCAGCTGTTCATGTCCCCACCCATAGAGAAGATAATTCTTGACATGACCAATTTGGAAGGAAGGCGTTTCTTTCAAGAAAAATGGAAGCCACTGGATCCAACTGACTTGCATGCTTACATTGGAATTCTGGTGTTAGCTGGAGTATACAGGTCATAAGGTGAAGCAACTGCAAGTTTATGGAATTGGAAAGACAATCGAGAGAGACAAACTTGCAGTGATCAGAGATGTTTGGGATAAATTGGTCAAAATTTTGCCTTTATTGTATAATCCTGGCCTACATGTTACTGTTGACGAGGGCCTTATTCCATTCAGAGGACGCTGTCCTTTCCGACAGTATAATCCAAACAAACCTGCAAAATATGGCATAAAAATGTGGGCAGCCTGTGATGCAAAATCCAGTTATGCATGGAACCTGCAAATATATACTGGAAAGCCACCTGGAGGAGCACGTAAGAAGAATCAGGGAATGCGTGTGGTATTGGAGATGACTGAAGGACTGCAAGGTCACAATATCACATGTGAATTTCTTTACATCCTACAGTCTTGGAGATGAACTTCAGGAGGGAAAGCTGACTATGTTGGGAACAGTAAGAAAAAACAAGCCAGAACTTCCTAGAGAAATGCTGAAAATGCAAGGAAGACCCCTGATTCCTCAAAATTTGCTTTCACTGAGAAAACAACAATTGTTTCTTACTGCCCAAAGAAAAATAAGAATGTTCTTGTAATGGGCACAATGCACAAAGATGCATCTCTGAGCACAAGAGAGAATATAAAGCCACAAATGATTCTGGATTATAACGCCACCAAAGGAGGAGTTGACAATCTTGACAAAGTCACAGCAACATATAGCTGCCAGCGCAAGACTGCCCGCTGGCCCTTAGTGTTTTTCTACAACATTGTGGACGTGTCTGCTTGCAATGCCTATGTGCTGTGGATTGAAATCAACCAGCAGTGGAATGCCAGTAAACTCTACCGACGTCGACTTTTCCTGGAAAAACTAGGCAAAGCACTCGTCACTCCCAAGATTCAGAACCGGGCCAGGCCAGCTCGTTCCCCAGCAGCTGCTGCGGTCATTTCAAAAGTCTAAAGCAGGGCAATTGACCAACCGACAATTGATCCTTTAGATACAGGTGTAAAGAAACGTAAAAGATGCCAAGTCTGTCCCTCCAGTGATGACTGTAAAAAAAGTACCTGCTGTGTGAGGTGCAAGAACTTTATATGCAGAAAGCACACAATCACATTCTGTCCATCATGTGGGGAAAACTGAAAATGTTGAACATTGAAAACCATAGAAAACAGGGCAAGTTAAATGAAAAAAAAGGTTTTCATGAAGTGGGAAAAATTTAAATGAAGCGTTCTTTACTATAGTGGTGAAATTTAATATCTTCATCTTCTCATCTTTTCTAAATGTTTGTATAATTTAAAATAAAGTTCTTATTGGTTAATTGTAATTTTTCACTGATTTGAGTGGATTTTCACAATACGGGTCAAAATGACCCACAACATAACATTTTTTTCCTCAACATAATACAAGGGTTAAGTCCCCACCACCTTTTTTGTTTACAACTATTTGTATATTTCTTTGTGTATTTCTACATTTATTGGTCTTTATATATTTTTACATTTATTTAGTTATATAATTATGTATTTACACATTTCTACATTTATTGATAACATTCATTTATATATTTACAGATTTCTACATGGATTTATTTTTTATACATTTAAACATTTCTACATTAATTGGTCATATATTTATGTATATATATATTATATTTATTTATATACATATAGCAGTGTATATATCAGACCAAAAAAATCCTGCCTAAATCAGCAAGCATCTGGTCAGTTTTGCCTTCACATGTTGGCACTTTCATTAAAATATACGGTGTGTAAATTTGTACTCATTCACATGAACCAAATTAATCTAGAAAATTACCCAGTATTGGTTTCAACAAAATGAAGTAATTTGAACCTCGTCCCAGAAATTAAGCTTTAATAAACATTTCTTATAGTAGATAATTAAGTGTAAAAAGTCTTTAGATGATGTTTTATAGATACAAAAATCACAATACTCTTTGAGTAATATGATGCTCATGATGCTCATGTTTAGGTGTCCAAATACCTAAACAGATTCATGACAGATTTTCAGAAACTAACAAAATGTTTTTGGTTATCTGCAAAGCTAAAATAGAAGTTTCAACTCACACAACAACATCAGCAGAGCTGTAAGAATTACTAAAATTCCTGGAACTCCAAGTTTAGATGAAGGTTGACGTTGGCTGGCTGCTCTGACACCACAACCTCCTCCATCCTCCGGACAGGTACACACTTCCACTGTAAGTTTCTGACTGTTCTTACAGGCCAGGCCCTGTTCATCAAAAATCTCCATTGTTAGCTCATAAACACCTGGCCACAACTGTTCCTTGGAATGGAAGCTTACAGATGTTCCTTCAAAAGAAAAATAAATAAATATTCAGATTTTACATGATTCATACTTTCACCACTGTGCTTTTTACACATGTAGGAATTATTCATCTGCAATGATCCCAATCCACACAGTAAAACACATTCACATACACTCGTGAACACACAGTAGGGGCAGCAGTGAGCACATATTCCTGGCACAGTGGGCATCCCTAGCCACAGTGCCTGGGAAGCAGTTAGGAGTTAGATGCCTTGCTCAAAGGAACTTCAATTATGACCTGTTGACTCATGGAATCAAACCAGCAACCTTCTGATCATGAGCCCAGTTCTTTAACCACCAGGCCACAGCTGCCAAAATATATGTAATTAATTGTGTAATTAACAGAACATTGATATTATAATACAAATTACTCCAAATATTTTGGAAAATATGTAATATAAATTGAAATATTTCTGCATTATTATGTTTTTTAATTTTGTGATGAATGTAAATTGCCATTCAATAACTGGGGGAAGTTAAAAGGTTCAAAAACCCTAACTTCTAAATGGCAAGTAAGGAAAAATCAATAAAGTCCAAATTTGAACAAGCACTCAGTTATGATTACCACTAGGGTAAAGAGGATTCAGTAATGTGGGTAAAGAATTTAAAGAAAACCCACACCGGGCCAGCCCAACAGTAAATAAAGGATACTCAAAAGTGCAAAAGCTGAACAGAGGTTTAACTAAAACTCCAGGGGCGCTGTACTGCGGCTGACCCTGCGCTCTGACCCTGACTTCCAGAAAAGTTGGGATATGCGAAGAGAAACATTTCGTTGTACTGTACATCTGTATATGTGTAATGACAAATAAAATTGTTTTTTTTTACAGCTTACCCTATGGGGTGGCGCATCAGCATACAAGCTATACCAGCGCTTGTGTTTTTTTTTTTAATTAAAACTGTGCTCGCTCTAAACGTGAGGAAAGTGCATCTTTAAAAAATAGAAATATCAAATCGCCTTGTGTTTATAAGGACTCAAGGAAGTGTGCAGAGAGGTGCTTGGGTGCGAAACCGATGCGCATGCGCAGATTTCCCTCCGGCGCTTCAAACGCGACTCAGATCTGCGCTCATTCAATGGGAACTGGTGTTGTGTAGAATTCCGACTCCCCGGGAGAATTCTACTCCCTTCGCGTGCACGCGCGTCAATAAAGCGACCAATGTCATGTGATGCTTGCTATGAATATTATTTATTTTAATAAAGTTAAAGATTATAGAAATGTGCGAATTCGCGAGTGTCGTATGTGGGTTCAGTTTGCTTTAGTTGCCTGCGGAGTCGGAATTCGGCACAACATCTGCCGAAATTGTACTCACCCCTCATCTCTGGGATGAAAGTTCTCGTTAACATTTCCTTTATCGTGTTGGCTTATCTAGATCTGTAAAATGTGCCCTGAGATGTATTTTAGTCCAGGTGAAACAGAAGGGGAGATATAGGGGAGCAGAATTTTGGTAGAAAAGAAGGGAGTAGGATTCTGCCGGGGAGTCGGATTTAGGCACAACACCTGTATCAAACAATTACGTCGGCCGATCCTCATCCACACCCGGAAATAAAGCTTTCCCTAGTTCCTAAGAAAATATTACCTCGCGGGTCACTACTCGACACCGCTACAACCGCGATCCCTAACAAAGCACCGTGTAAGAAGTGCACAGATAGAGAGAGGGTGTGACACCGAGGTTTGCTCGGTGCCCATTTAAATATCCCTTCATTCAGGTGCGCGTCGTTGCCGCAGATTACCCCTCAGACCTCTAGGGATTGTAGTTCGCCGGTTTCCCGGAACTACACGTTGCTTATTCCCCCTGGTGGCCTTGTTTTATAACTTTTCATGAGATTAGAAACAAGTATTGACCAGATTTAGGTTTTCTGACAATGTTCAGACAACATTGCAACATTTATTATCATTATTTCAATAATCGAACAGTCGAATTCGACCCTGGGTTACTCTGGGGATCGGTAACGGTCCACAGAGTAACCCAGGGTCGAATTCGACTGTTCGTCAGTATTTCGGCAATTACATTTTACGGGGTAGGTTGCCAGGTCTTTCCCCAACCCTGTATCTCTACAGGGATCTTGTGTGTGACTACGGGACAATTTACACATTTCCGATCAAACAAGTGCATGTTTTTGGACTGTGGGAGGAAACCGGAGTAGACGGAGGTAACCCACACTGACACAGGGAGAATATGCAAACTCCGCACAGAAAGTCCCCAGCCCAGCCCGGGGATCGAACCCGGGACTTCTTGCTGTGAGGCGACAGTGCTATAACCACTCAGCCACCGTGCCGCCCCAGCCTAAATTATTCTTGATTGAAATAGTTAAATGACTGCCGGTTACCCCCATTTCCAAATCTGTGTATTCCTGTATATGACTTTCTGAAATGTGACATCTGTATACAAACAGGTTCTGGTTTTGGTACAGACAGTGTGTACCATATAACCTTATACTTCACTGGAAACTTTCTGTTCCTACTGAGTTTCATCCATCCATCCATCCAACCGCCCGGAATTATAATTATATCTGCATTCTGAGCAGTCACGAAATATCAAGCATTAAAGATTTTGTATTTCATATAGCAAAACTGATCTGTGGAATGAGTTTCTTTGCTTTTCTCCAAAAATAGTATCTCATATAATATTACGAATTTATCACAGAATAAGAATAGTTGACAATTTTGACCAACTTTGACCGGCTAGAACCTTATAGATGGATATGTAAATGTATGACGAAAAATGGAGAATATTGTGTGTAGTCTGTTTGATTACACAGACCTTAATCATAAATGATTTTAGTTCAGATTGCTTGATCTGTTCGAACATTTGGAACTTTTAGTTTATGTTGTAACTTTTACTTTTACTTTTAAACTTATTAGTTTATGTTTTATATTAATAAATAAACACGTCAAAAGGTGTGTACTTCACTGTATGTACAATATGATGACATTATGCATAGAAATAAATACAAGTGTTATTCTGTCTCATTTACCATTTATAGGGACAACTTCCCACTTTGCTTTAGTCTTCTCTTTTAATTTGAATGTGAAAGGGTCTCGAAATGGATTTTGATCCTTATCATGTGCAGTCACGTTTATCACTTTAACATCAGAACACGCTTCTTGACGGGTGCTGGTTAATTCTGGACAGTGATCATTTGAATCTTGAACGTTTAAAGATATTGTACCAGTAGCTGTCTTGGGTGGAAGATCTGGAGGAAAAAAATTTAACTGTAAAAAATTTTAAACAAGGTAAACATATTTGTCTAGTTGATTACAAAACATTTAGTAACTCAGATTGTTTTACCTTTGGTCATGCATATTATTTTTGCCACGTATGATCCATTGACCAAGTATGGAGACTCCCGATCTGGAATCTTTGCCAGGGAAATTTGTGAAGTCTTCTCATTAATTGATAGCCAGTTATCTGGATCAAATGCTTTAGCGTATCTGTGATTACAATTAAATAATAATGATAATAAATTTGGCAGAGTGGCGTGTGATTTTAAAACTGCACCACCTAAACAACATTAACTGTTTAAATCAAGATGGAAATAAAATTGTATTGTTTGTATTAGGCTTCAATGTATAAAAGTAAAGTCCCACAACTTGCCTCACGTTTTCAGCAGGCTGTCCAGTGTCACCATCCACAGCAGGGAATGACCCAATCACCACAGGAACTTTAACTTCCTTTGGATTCTCTGATACAGGAAAGTTCTTCGCTGGTGGTGAAAACACTGGACCTTCAGGTAAGTTGTTTACAGCAATTTTGATTGGATAGCTCTTTCCACCTGGAGGGGGCGTTTTGTTACCAGGTTTAGTTCCAGGCTTAACACCTGATTGAGGATTGACACCAGCACCTGCATCGACACCTGCATCAACACCTGCATCGACACCTGCCTCTACACCTGCACCAGCATTTGCACCAGCACCTGCACCAGCATTTGCACCGGCAGCAGCACCTGCATTCACACCTATTTCCACTCCAATTCCTGTCCCAGTCTGGGGCCCTGAAGCTGAGGAATCGAAGTCTTGCAGCAAACCCAACGATAGTGCAGTTCCATTTATAAAAGGAGCTACGTTGGAAATGACTAAATCAAGGTCCAGTTTCTTCACCTTTTCAAAATCTACAGGCTTTACACAGCAGCCATGATTAAAGAAAAGAAACAAGAGAACATGTGTAAAAACTTATTAAGTAATAATTATAGTATATTAGGAAATAACTCAAGCTATGTACCTTAACAAGCTTTAAAATGCCTTCGTTGGTTTTAGTGTCCGTCTCTATAGTAAAGATTTCATCTTCATTACCACTGATTATGTCAAAGACAGCCAGCCAATTATCACTGTACTTCAAGTCTTTATCCAAAGCTTTAATTCTCATCACAACCACATCAATGGTATCTTCATCAACAGAACCACTATACTAATATGGGAAATAAAAAGAGTAATATCACAAATATTACAATTATTTAGTATTAAAACTACATTGAGAATTAATGACTTATGAAATATTATCGTTGGAAATGATGTTTTGTATCACTGTGATCAGTAAATCCTTCTGTGCCAGCAGTAAGGAAGAATTAGTTTGTACAGCATTTGAGGCAGCTTTAGCCTGGTGTATGAAAACTGGGCTTGTAATCAGACTGGAATGCTATTGAGAAATACACCAAACATCAAACTGTTCCCAGGACGCCATGGCTAGGGCTGCCCATAGTGCCAGGCATGTTTGCTTACTACTGCCCCCTAATGTGTGTTCACTAGTGTGTGTATATGTGTGTTTCACTGGGCTGCTTCGGCTATAGGCAGAGAAATTATTCCTATGTGTAGTATATTTATAAAGTATTATTATTAAGTAAATATAAGTATTATTATCAATTTATAATATGGGTCAATAAGTGAATCTAAAATCTTTTTTTTATTACCTCTTCTTTTTCAAGAGTAGGAACATTGTCGTTGATGTCTTTCACATTAATCACTACTGTACCAGTTCCTGTGTTGCCATTGGGTTGACCACCCAGATCCACACCTTGTACTATTAACTTGTATTTATCCACACGCTGAACAAAAGGAATAAAAAGAGATGACATATCACAGTCAGATACAGTTTTTGATAATAGTGTATATTTATGTTATAGTCCACACAATGACATAATTTGCTTAAAATGGGTTCTGCTTCAATTCTCACTATGTGAGACAGATACAACTTCATGAAAATGTTGAAAGGAGAGTCTGAAACGCTTAACACTAAAACAACCACCTCTCTTGCTTGTTACTGGCTGTATGTCTCTACACTCAAATAATAAACCTGTGGTGTGCAAGTATTGGGATTAAAGAAAGGTCATAATGGTCATACATAACAGTGTTATTTAGTGTGGGCATAGTCTTTAAAGGTTCACCACTACTTACCTCTCTATCCAGTGTGTGCTCTTTAACATAAACTTTCCCAGTGTCTTTGTCAATCTTAAACATGGTTTTGGAGTCTTCTGGAATTTGCTTTACTATGCTATAAGCAATTTTTGAATTATCTGTATTCTCTTCATCAGCATCAGAAGCAGTTATCGTCATCACATAGGTGTCTGCAATTTTATTATTAAAAAGTATTATAAAGACATATTCACCCACTGGCAATGATGGAAAAGTGTGTAACTTAGACAAGATTTAACATCATATCTAACATTTTATTACTCACATTTGTATATTATTTAAACATGTTTAGCATTTTTTGCTAAAATGTACAATCTGTACAACAGTTTATATTTCATACCTATTTTACTACATTCTTCCACTGTCCCATATATTTCTTTTTCAAATTTTGGGGGATTGTCATTGTCGTCCATAACCACAATTCGTATCTTGATGTCATTCTCAACCGAAGTGTCATCACTGTACTTGGCCATCCCTATCAGCTACAAATAAATAGTACACAAATATTACAACATATTTAGAATTAGACATGATGCTCAGGTTTATACTGATGAGACATGAATCACATTTAACAATGTAAAGAATTTATGGAAGAGAATAATAATTGTAACTTACATTGTACTCGGATATTTCCTCTCTGTCTAGAGAATCACGTGTGATTTTGACTTCGCCATTTTCACGGTTTACATAAAAAATGTTGTATGGATATTTGTCAACACCAGGCCCTTTAAGTTCGTACATAAGTGGCTTGCCAGATTCTTTTTTATCAGATCGAATCTGCAAATGAATGAGTACCAAATCAAAATGTTGTTTTTCACTTTTAGAGAAACTTTAGGAAAAAGTAGACAACAAAGATATACACATTTTTAATATACACACACAATTAGTTAAACATCGAATAGTGTGCCCGGAGCACCAAAGTATTCACTGTTGACATAATATCTATATCTTCTTCTTGTTTTAACTTATTGTACTTGGATGACTTATAGCACAGTATAGATAATTCAGTCAGTCATTTCTGCAACTGTTCATTTGCTGCTATTATAATTATTACAAATTACCAAGAAAATGTAATGAAAGTCATTCATTGATATATTTGTGGTTTTGTTAAATGAAAAAAATTCACAGCAATAACGCAATAAACCCAATTTCATGATTAATAAATCTTGAATTCAAAACTGAGTGAACTATTTTAAGAGCAACATTTGAAAAAGTCGTTTTTTTAAACCCCCATTTGCAAGTAATAGCCTAAGATTGTGGTGAAGAATTTCATCTTGATTTTTCTTCTGTACTACTAAATTTTGTACTACTAAATACATTTCCAACTGTAGCAAAATATTCCAGAACACGATACAACCATCACTATTTTTGACAAGGACGTTGTTGTGGGGTCTGAATGCTTTACTTTGCACCACAAACTGACTTTATTATTTCTGAATAACCTCATTTTTGTTTTACCTGTTCACAACACTGAGATTTATCTTGTGTGTGTCATTAATAATTAACTTGATTCTAGTTTCAAAATAGTGATATTAAGATCACATATATGTTGGTGCTTAAAAGTTTTCTACCTGTTGTCTCTATGCAAAAGATTTTTATTGTTAACATCGAAGATATAGTATTTAAAATACATTTACAAAATGTACATTTGAGCATTACAAAAACAAACATGCTGTATTTATACACTATTTATTTAGTCTCTTGCTCATGACTGACTAAAAAAGGTGAAAACTTTTCACTTGAATTGCATTCTCATCATCTTTCTAAAATCGAATCTGTGGTTACACAGCAGGAAGACGGAGGTTCTATTCAGAAGTGGATAATATTGATGTTTGGTAAATTAGAAATACACAGATGATGTCTGACACTGAACTTGAACTGGCGACTCATAAAAGTAAAAGTGGTAATGTGTGTAGTTTTGTAACCCTAGAAAACTAAGCAACCATGAAAAATAAATAAAAGTGTTATTTATACAGTATTGGATTGGTGTCTGGTTCACATAAGCAATTGTGTTTATGTTTACTGCTTATTTGATTCAAAACTAAAGTCACCAATCATTCCACCACATACGTTTAGCCTGAAAGCAGCATGTAAGTCTGTACTTGCAGGAGAGACTTGAAAACGGTGTTTAATTTACTGCACTCCAGCTGTTAAAATGTCTATGTTTAAAAACCTGTTATTCAGGTTCCCCCCCCCCTCCCCCACCACCAAGTACTCAAGGACAAGTTTGTACCAAACCTAACATTTAACATTTTACACTAAATAACAGTTTTCAGTCATTTCAGTGATTTTAAGATTCTTTGAGTCATTTAACAGATATTTATCACAAAACATAGGCCATAATGCTATTAAATAAATATGCTTACTTTCGTAATGTATTCTTTATCTCTGTAGTTGACATTTTCTCTTAATTTGATTGGTGGGACAACCCACTCTCGCTTTGGTCTCTTCGATCCATCTGCAGTTTTAATTGCCTAGAAAATAAAAACTATTTTAATAAAAGATCAAAATAAACATCCCAATCCTGTGATCCTAAAATCACATATTTTTCTGTCTATTTACCAATTCAACCATCATTCTATGTGTATTAATGTGTAAAAATATTATCCTTTTTTAAGGTTTGGATTGCTGGAGTGTGGATTATGAGTGAGAGAGGGTGTTCTTAGGAGATGGTTTAAAGACAGAGTGCAACGCGACATTTTTTATAAAAAATAAAATGATGCTTGGCAGTAACTCACTTGGTCTACATGTAATAAACCAAACTCTCACGAGAGAAGGGAAAGGAAGTTTTCAAACAGCATATTAAAAAAAAACATTTATACCAATAGAATTAAAGCTAACGTGTCAATCAGGTAAAAGTTAGATATAACATATCAACTCCCCCCCCCCCCCAATTTTATTTTATTTATTTTAGAGCACCAGTAGTTCAGTTCAAGCCTCACCACTGGCAAGTTACCACCTTTGGGACCCAGATCAAAACCTTCACACAGCATTTATGAAACAGTGTAGCCTAATAAGTAGAGCTTTGAACCCAACGATTTAAGGTTCAAATACAGGCTCTGCTACTCAGCCACTGTTGGGTCTTGCAAGACCCTTAACCCTGTCTGCTCCAGGGGCCTGCGTCTGACCCCAACTTCCACACAATATGCGAAGAAAGACAGTACAATTTCATTGTACTGTACATCTGTATATGTGTGACGACAAAAAGAAAAAGGTTTTTATTTAAAACCATGTTCATTCATGTTCACTCCTAAATGCTAAAAATAAAAATCTCTCAAATGTTTAGTCATCCATGTTAAGTTACGCATATTGTAGTTTTGAAAAGATTGTACGACTCCAGTCCAGTAGCAGCACTGATGAGCCCTACTTTTTAGCAGCATTTAGCAGATGATTTGTTTAGCCATTCATTCTGTCTGCAAACACAGCAACTCTGTCAGTGTTTTCTTATAAAACATTGTGTTTGCGGTCAGTATTGTCATGTGATGATTCTATTTACACCTAAGGCTTTTCTTTGTAATAGCTCATTGTAAACAATATCTCTATTGGTTTACAAAAATCGACTGATTGAATGCATTTAAAATCAGCATTTTGCCTTTAATCAAGGTATGACTGTGCATCTGTACACCAATGGCCTATAAACAGTGATGACCTCAACCTCAATTCAACAATATTGGGATTAATTGCAGTTGTAAATGAACACGAATATCTGATGATCTAGTTCAATAAACAAGTAAATAAAGTCGAATAAATTAATAAATAAATAGAAATGATGCAAATTCACTCACCACAGTTATAAACACAAGCAGAAACAGAACGAGGCGTTCAAGCTTAAATGAGGCCATGATCACACCAGCCCGACATTAACAGGTAAACCAATCTTTACTCTCTTCTCTTGCTCCTTGATGAGTGACAATAAAAAGATGATGCTAACTATCTCATAGTTTTTTTTCTGCACTTCTGCTGAAGGCACACCCACAAATACAGTGGAATTCATTTCTATATATTATCCATTTCATTCTCCTCCCTTCTGTTCTTTACCTCAAACCATATAATACATAATGTCTCTTGTGACATATGAATATGATAATTCAAATTACCGTGATTACAGAACAAATCTTTTATAAATTAAAAATAATAAATAATTAGATTATGCTAAGTTTTATTTTGGTATATATATATATATATCAAATAAAATAATTTAAAAATAACTAAATGCATCATAAAATTCAATTAAAGGGGGAAAAAAGTAAATAAGAACACTAAATGACGATTAATTTCCTTTGTGATTAAGTTGGGTGTTACTGTTCTTAAGTAACACTTACAGCTCAAATAGGAAAGTCAACTCTACAATCTTTCTCTTGATATGGAGGATGATAAAATAACAAAGAATTAAGAAGAACAATTAATTAAGTCTCGGGTTTAAAATAGGTTTAGAATTCAACATTGTATAACATTAAAATCAATATAGATAAATAGATAAAATGAAGTATAAAATGTCATGTCTATGTCTGTGACATGTTCTGGGTTCGATTTTTGGGTAACACAATTCAGGGTTTTTTGTGTTGAGTTTGCATGTTCTCTCGTTGTCTGTGTGCATTTTTTTCTACAGTCCAAAGACACACAGCCAGGTTCATTGGTGATACTGAAATTCTCCTGTGTGTATGTGTGTACTAGCAAAAGATTGGTGACCTGTTAAGGTGTCTAGTGTATTCGCCCAGTGTGTGTCCCTTCATGACATAATGGATGAATGTTAAACATAATATGGTTAATATGATGATGTTAATCATAAATCTTTCTATCAATATTAAGTGTCAACAACTGACTATATTGTACCTTTTAGTAATGGTGACTATATTAT
>JAOUQU010220919.1:0-24468 GCA_028566735.1 Ammoglanis amapaensis | reverse complement strand
TATATTTGGATTTGCACCTTTTACACGCGCTTTAAAGGATCTCTAGACTAAAGACTACCCCCCCCCCAAACCCCCCCCACACACACACACACACACACACACACACACAGCCTAAGGAGACTGCGGCAAGAAAAAAAGTGGCTTAAAAAGTCTAGTCTCTGAAATGTAAACAGTTTGGCAGAGAGTAGCTGTAGATTCAGGCACCCCTTATTGTTACTACCTAACTGAAAGGGAGAATAATGGTTAACATAGAACTTCATCACGTGCATGCACAGTCATCAAACCTGAGTCAGTAAAACAACAGCAACCCAACATCTCTGATCACCAGAAATTTGTATGACCTAAAACCTCCAATTTCCTCAACTTTTGTCTATATTTGGGCTGGACAGCCCCAGTCTTGGTGAACCAAAGTCAGACACCACCGGAAGCAAACACGAAATGCTAGGAATCTAGCAATCATGAAAGCAGCAGACTGCCCATATCCCCAGGACCAGAGCAACACACCTTTTGTTTGAGAGACTAATTAAAAGCCTGAGTAAATGAGTGTGTTTTAAACCTAGATTTAAACTTTAAAACTGTGTCTGAGCCTCTAAACAGAGGAAGAGAGGTGATTCCAAAGTTGTGGAGTTTTGTAGAAAATGCTATGCCATTAGCTGTTACATTTTTAACTTTAGGAACTATGAGTAAGCTTGTATCGTGTGAACAAAGTGAGCACACTGGGTTGTAGTGCTCGGTATGCTCACTCAGATAATGAGGAACCAGGCCATTAAGCGCTGTAAAAGTTATTAGCAGAATTATTTTCAACCAATACATATTAGCAAAACTAATAAGCTAAAGTAGAATTTAGGTTTAGCACCAATTTTTTTCACTTGTAGTCTTAGGTTGTACAAATAATACTTTTATCTGAGTTACTGACACCTGTGGAATACCATATTTTAAAAATATATTTATTTATTCTTTACTTTAATATGATTCATTGCTGTTGACATTTAATATTGTGCTTGTGAAGTCTGGTTCTATTGGCAAGAAGTAATCACACTATTGCAGTGTTTATTACACCGCTTTAGTCTGCTCCCCTTCATGGGTGTATAGTTTTGGCCACCTTTTTTGCAAAGTCATCCTGAGTCCTGACTAAGCATTATGTCATACATTCCTTTCCAAACCGGTAATTATATGGCACACCCTAACCTTAATTTCTGTAGAACTTCAGGATCATATTTGAGAGTTTTTCTATGAGATATGTTTACCTGTTTGTTGCCCGAAGTTGTTATTTTATCCCTATACACTAATTAGCCTAAATAAAGCTTTGTCGAATTTGTCGCCTGGTGTAGATGGTTCGTTTGTCCTAAGATTTTGTTTTACACTTTGGCTAACAAAAAACATAGTTACCCATCTCATAAGGGTTATTACTTTGTTAATTTATATCCACCACAGTCATAGACAGATTTGTCTCTCCAATTTTTTCACTGGCATGCCTTTGGAAATGGATTAAACCTATTTATACATGGGTCGTGTGTGCAAACTCTATAAAAAGGACCAAGACCACCACACTTTAAGATGTTACTGTTGGGCAACTCACTTAGTTTTCAGGTAGTGATGTCAATTATCAACAGTAATTAGACTTTCAAGATCACTGCAACTTGGACACAAAATGGCTGACCATGTATTCTTACAGAGCAAATTTATTGTTGACTAAATAACTTCAGAGTTTTAAACTTCCTTTGGCATGAACGTCAACACAAAACTTCAGAGTTTGATGGCCTGGCTTTTTGTGACCAAGCATTTGCATGCAGCAGTGGATCTGGTCAACATATACTAGATACATTAGATATTCCTGATGCAAGTGTGCTTACCAGTAGGCTCGTTCGTGATGATTCATTACCGATCACCAATGGCAACACCATATTAACTATGCATTAGGATTTTTATCATACTGCATACTGCATTTTAGTCTGCTTACATCATATTATTCAGTGTTTTTGCCTCTAAATTGTTATTTTATTAATTAATTTGGCGACTAGAGATTTTGTGTTTCAAAACCTTTCCATGTGGCTTTTGGGTGACCTAAAACTGTCCCACATTTATTGTATTTCCAGGTTTTGCTTTGCTGTGTTAGATTACAGTAAACCTATTACTACAAAATTCCTGAAAGACGTTTTCACCCAAAAGTTACCTCTTTGATTTATGGTTTTAGCTAATATTATGATTTGAGTGGTGATTTTTCATCATTGCAGAGACATTTTGTTCAAACTAACAAGGCACATTACTTTCTCCAGCAACCGTTGGTTATCTACTGCGGCTTTATAGTTTGGTACACGCTTCATTGTTGTTGGCTTATTTAAGCTTTAAATGCCTGATTAGCACATCAAATACAACCAAATTGGTTTAAAAACAAAAATTACAATTAAAAAGGTGTTCCAAAGTGTTTTTAGATTCGTATTTTAAAATAAAATCTAAGCTATAAAAAATATTAATTGTTGCATTTCATTCAGATTTTTATTCTAATTTCACTGTTTATGAACAGGTGCCCATTTGGGTAGGGGAAAGTGCTCGGCCAGGAGTACCCAATATACCGCCAGACATGATCTTAAAAAACATACAATCGTTGTGATGGTTTCAGTACTTACAGAGATGAACTTCTATTGTAATTGTTGTCCTGTATCTTAATTGTGTGCCTGTTTTTATCGCTTGTGTTTTGCATTTTTTGGAAGCAAATAAAATGGACAGAACTGTAAATATCAGGCCGCTGTCTTTCTGTCTGTATAGCTTAGAACAGGGGGAAGTATTAAAATACAAGGCAGATTTGTGACCTACAAAGTAATAATATCCCACCACTGACTCGTAAGAGCATATTGCACCTTTGAGGGACACCATATAGCCATACTACTACTCGCTTTGGGTAATGTTTAGTGTTTTGTTTGGTCTTAACTTAACTCTTAACTTTTCATCTCATCTCTCTTCTTCATCTCTTCAGGGCTGCCACGGGCCCTACCCGTTCGAACAGTCTTAGGAGACAGAAATTACCACCGGCGGGCTGCTTATTGGAGTTGTCGCTCTGGATTCCCCGTTTTTTATGGGGTCGTCGAGGGGAGTGATAGATTTATTAAAAGACTTGGCAACCTGACACTCCCCTTACATCACAACAGAAGCTAAGATGTGGACAGGGGTATTTGGATTCAAAACGATCTTCAGCCGGTGTCGACACCCGAGTTACGCATGTGTGAATGCTAAATTAAGATGAGTGCTAGAAATTCTCAGTCAAATGGACATTTTTTTTTGTATTGTCACGTTGCAACAGTAGTCAGTTGGGGCTGTGTGGGTGCGTGTGTGTGTGTGCTTTTATGCTTGTGTGTGGACCATGCACAAAAAGTGATAAAGCCATTGGTGGAGATTATTTTACTCTGCAAGTAGTTTTATATTTTACTTTGTTCTTTATCATTTACGGTAGGTTCTGATTTTACTGCAACTACACTCACATGAAATGTCTTTCTATTACACTATACAAGTCACATTTACTCGTAATTTATTATGATCCTAATTGCCAAGGGGTTTTGGATCCGTACACAGAATTAGCAGCAATGCTTGTTAGAGGCCAGAAGATGGAACTGTTTAACCTATGAACACATGCAACTGAAAAGCTTAGCAGGCCCCTTTGATCACAAATGCACTGAGCTTTACAGCTCCCATATTTTATTGTCTCACTCTTGTTTGTTGTTTACTCATCCTTGAGGTTTGGAGAGCAACCCTTGGTTTAAATTTCTATAGCTCTTTGGTCAAGTATTAATGTTTGGGCTGGATTGTTTTATTATTATAATTGTTGTTGTTCAAAACCATTATTAATCTGTTTTTTTTTCAGTTTATACCTGAAACATCAGTCACAAATTAATAAAATGATTTAAATCCTTGTGATATTTCTGCACAGACTTGTAATACTTTATTATGTTCCCAAGCAATAGGCTAAATGCGTAACTATTTCCTTGAATTGTTTAGCTCAAATCGGGTTTACACATTACAGTTAAAAAATCGAAAGGATATGATGTATTTAATATTTAAGACAATATCGTACACATGTATTTATAATTCATACTAAAATTTCGAATTTGTAAATGGTTTTCCTATTGTAATGTCCTAATTTTGACATGTTCATTAAATTAGTCAACATTTCTGCATGAGGAGCCACTTTTTTGTTTTGCCTTTTCAGAATTGTTTTGTTTAAACCACTGATTAAGCTATGCAGTGTTTGGGGGGGGGGGGCGGGGTTGTTAGAAATGTTTAATTAAGTCATTAATGCTATAATACCAGATGTTTTTGCATACTGTCCGGAATTGATATAAAAAACAGACAAGTAAAAAACCTTTGATATTTCCATTAAAATGTTACCAACTGTCTACTGGTCGTAGGATGGTGATATGGGAGGTTACAGCTGTAAAGTGAATGTGTCCATGCCCAAAGTGTGCACGTTTTTAATGTATCCAAAGCTGTCAGTTGTTTGAATATCTGACCTCATGGAAGTAATTCTTTGTGTTTTATTTAATTGTTCATTTTCTTTCTTTTGGCACTTGAGTTTATGCATGGTGAATGGATGACCTGAGTGCATAGTCTTATGGTAGCACATTTAACAAGAAAATAAAATACAGAAAGGAAACATTTGTTTCCTGTATGTGTAAGTGAATTTATATGATTAAATCAATACTTAATAATAACTGTCTTGTTATTG
Source organism: Ammoglanis amapaensis (assembly GCA_028566735.1). Classification (NCBI taxonomy): domain Eukaryota; kingdom Metazoa; phylum Chordata; class Actinopteri; order Siluriformes; family Trichomycteridae; genus Ammoglanis; species Ammoglanis amapaensis. The sequence continues at coordinate 19,751 of JAOUQU010220919.1, read as the reverse complement.
CAAATATGTTTGGCTGTACTGGTCAAAAACAGGTACGTTATGTGCCCTCTATTTTCTTGTCCAAACACATGGTTTCAAATCTACATTTACATGTTGTCTATTTAGCAGATGCCTTTATTCAAAGAGACTTACAATTACAACAGAACACCATTGTGATTAATCAAGGTTTAAGGGTCTTGCTCAAGGGCCCGACATGATGGTAGTAAGATTTGAACTGTTGACATTCTGATCTCTTACCCAGTACTTTAAGCACTATGTTGTCACTACAACCTTCTATTGTAATTTTTTTTTTATGATTTATTACTTTTACTTTGCTGATTCACATTATGACCACATCCTATTTTTGATGTGCTTTTCTAGTTCGCTTACTGGAAGTAAAAGACGTGGTGGAATCAGACATTTCCTGAACTAGGCAGCTGAACATCTTGAGTTTCTCGCTGGATTAAATGTCAATTTGACAGTTCCGGATGTTTGGTTTTCCAAATTTTGTCCAATAAATCCAAATTACATAACTAATTAACCTTGGATCAAGGTAAAATAGGCTAGAGGGTTCAATATATGTTCAAAATGAGTTTACTTTTGAAATGGTCAGATCTTGTTTAGCAATTATTTGAGTTTGCAGTTATTGTTAATCATGTTAGACATAATATAAACTAGCTGAGCAAGTGTTCATGATTGATCCATAATTAAAAGTCTTGTGAGGTAAAAGTAGCCAGCGTGTAAACACTAACAGCTGTGTGCTGTGAGAATGGGATTTTTTGCAGCATATGTTCACCCGCTGATGTTTCCTAGGACATTCGACACTTTGAATTTTGACACTTTAATCCACTCTGTTGCCAAAATTAGGTGCACGTCTGACATTAAGCTATTTAAAATCCCAGTACAGTATTTAGACTTTAATATAGATTAATTTACTAAAGTGAATATGACTAGAGTAGAGACATCTTTGACACATCTATTACTGTATTTAAAGTGCCACAGTAAGAAATGGAAAATGGCATTATGGCAGCCGTGGCCTGGTGCTTAGAGAACTGGGCTTGTAATCGGAAAGTTGCTGCTTCGTTTCCAAGAGTCAACAGGTGAAATGCTTTTGAGCAAGGCACCAATCCTCCTGACTGCTCCTTGGGTGTCGTCGCTAGGGATGTCCACTGTAAAACATCTGTTACTGTAAAGTGTATTTCAAGTGCCACACACATCTTTAATGAATAAGCATTGAGTTGGCATACATAGTGGGGATGCTACCCCCCCTCCCTTCTCCCATATCGTCTAATAAGAAAGTTTTATGCGAGATCGTGTTATTTCTACAACAAAGTGGAGTAAATATCCAGAAAATTTTCAAACAGTTGGTCAGTAGATATGCCATATCTAATCCTAAAAATATTAAAAATGCTAATTTGTAACGCTTAACGTAACGCTATCGAAAAGCTCTTGATGCCATCATCACCACCATCAAACCAACGTTGCGAAAGAAGGCTTATATACCTTCACTGTTCTATGTCATTTACATAAAAAAATCTGAGACAAAACTATAACCTTAGTTTAGAGTTTGAGATGATTGTTAAAGACCATGCTGTCACGCAGAGCGCTTGGTAAATATTTGACGAAGACTTTCTGTACATTACAACACTCCTTGCATGGCACACCTATTTCACCAGTAATCATGGAAGGTCTCTTGATCATGTTTTTCTTGGCACAAGCTCAGTTATACTCCATACTGATGATGAATTTATAACCAGGTCATGATTATAAAGATAAAAGTTGGCACGTTGAAGTGTCGCACAATGCAGTGATGTTAAAGCTTGTGAAAACTGTCATTACATTTAAATAAAAGCTTAGAAATTAATTTTCTAGAATTGTGTTTTTTATTTTGTGTGTGTACATGTTTGGCCTTACTGTTGTAATAAATGCTGTAACGCCTTGTAGCTTCTTCCATTGTACACATCTTTCTTTCTCCTTTCTCTTAGAACACGGTTTCTTTCTTATAATGCTTGGCACATCTGTAATATAACACTCATACCAGTAATTTATTATTAATTCATAAAAACTAAATATGGTGCAATCTGCAGGTGTAAGTGTAAACCTGCTCTCTTTGAAGCTAAATACCATTCTAAATACATTCAGCTGAACTCTCTAAATATCGAATATATCTGTTTAAGGAACATGGTTATTTTCCAGTTTTGTTAATAATGTTGTTTTTGAGATGTGTTTAAAGTGTTCAGAGCTGTTGATTTTATCAACTTTGACAGCTTAGCAAACAATAGAGAGTAAAAGGAGTCAAACTTTCAGCCCTTAAAGATGTCCTCAGGCTTATGACAACAGACTGAGTCATTTTCATATTAATAACAAAGAAAAGAGGATTAACCTGTATTTAAAACAGAGAAAGTTCACTATGGTAGGCGTCCTGCTGAGAAACTATAACAGTATTAAACAGTAACTATGTTACTCGTTATAGCTCGTATGTCAAATTATATGAATATAATGTATACAATGTTTTCTTGTATTGGATTGTTTTTTGTGTGTTATATTTATTTTCAACAGTGTCTGACACTGATGGGTAGTGTAGTATATAGTACTCTATTTTTATTGTTTTTCTAAGTAAATAATAGAAAAATAATGGTGGGAAAATAGGACGTCTGCTTTAGATCTGTCAAGTTTAAATAGGAAAAAAAAAACTTATATATGTGATTGTTAGGTACAAAACAATTAGCTATCCAACGCTTTTGTATATTGTTATTAGTCACTTTAGTATTAGGGTAATAATGAGCAAAAAATGGGTTTAAAAAACTTAAATGCCATTCTGACCGCTGACTCTTTGTCATTGTTTGTTTATAGACTGACATTTACTATGTAATTTACATTTACTATGCAATCTTTTAAATAGCTTCTACAGCAGTATGTTTTTTTAAAGAAATATCAAAGCTTCTTGAGGGAAATTATTGTACCAACGCTGCTAGGAAAGGCAGGAATTTAATGTATCAGCATCACGAATGTCCAGAACTCAGACCAGACCTTTTTAGATCCTGGGTTTAATAAAGAGCTCCAACTGATGTCTAGTTATGACTAATCTTTAGTCAATATAAATTTGATAAATATATTGTTGTAACATTTTGTTAAATCTTCTCCAGTCCACTCATGTTGGATTTGTCTTCCAGGCCAGAGTAAGGATCCTCCAAGTTTTCTTTTTACAATTTCTTTTAGGGAATTTTCACTTGCCACAGTGGCACAGAAATACACAAAACTCCTATCGATCTAGGCTTGGGACAGACACCAAAATGCACTGGTTAAAGCTTTCTGGTGGTTATTATCATGTTCTGGATAGGACAGATAAGACAATTCAGTGTCCTCAATTAACCCGACTACATATTTTGAACTGTCAGACCAAAAACAGAGAGCAGACAAGGTTAGGGTGTATATACTTCACATCGGATAAGAACCACTCATTTGAGCACCTGGGGATTAAATCTAGAATCCTCTTGCTGTGAGGTGACAGTTTTACCAAGTGGATATATACACAAAGTAACATTGTGTTCAAGTTATTTCAACACCATAATTGTTTATATAGGTTTATACACAGGATCACAACTGAGGTCAAATCTATGTCTCGCAGTGTGTCAGTGTCAGGTGGATTAGCCAGTTATCACAACAAAGCCAAAATAAAGTTACCTGCTTCCAAAATCACAGTGATTGTGCAACCAACATGGAAGATACGTTTTATACAAAGTTGAATTTGCCTTTTAACATTTCCTCCCCCGCATAAATTGGCAAATGACTAAATATAAATGATATGTCTATGCAAAGCAGGTTATGCACTAGCATTGAAACTAAACTCAGCTACATGTTGATTGATGATTAAACATAACATTGTTGAAAAAGTGTTTCTTCATCAGATGATGCGGTCACTTTTCTGGCTAAAAATCTTATCTTATCTATATTGTGAGAATGTTGTTTTAGAATAAGAAGGTGGAAAGGGCCGATTTTGTCCCACTTACAGTTTTTCCAACTGCCATGCAAATTAACTCTCTTTGAGAAACAGGTTAAATAAACAGACAACACAAAAGAGACATTTGGCTTTTTTAAGGTAAAACATCCTTCAGTGATGTTACAATGTACAGCCCTAATTCCACAAACACTGGAGCCGTTTTACTGGAATATTATGTAAAATGCAATAAAAACAAGACTTTGATTTGTTAATTATGTTCAATCTTAATTTACCTGACAAAACAAAATAAGGTAGAAGCTATGTCATTCATTCAGAGGGAAAGTAGTTTCAAGAAAAGTAGTAAAACAAATGGATGTACATGTCTAGGAAAGCCTAGGAAATACTACATACAACCATAAATAAAAAAAGATGAGTATGGAAAATACAAATAAAAATAATATTACACTTATGTGACTGTTATCTAATTATCAATATGTTTAAACCATTTACATGTTTTACAATTTACATCAGTTCTTTAATACAACTTTCTAACAAGTTGATATGTATAGAATTAGGACTAATTTTGAGGTAGAAATAAAAATGCTTGTCAACAGGTGATTGAAATCATGATTTGGTAGAAACACTGTGACCACTTATAATGGTGTTATAAGTTAAAGTGTTGCATGGGGTTGTGAGTAAATGAGTTGAGAATGAATGGGAACAACGTTCCATCATTATTCAAAATTAGGAAGAAATCAAATAAAATCAATATGACCACTGAATAACTTCATTTGTGTTCGTTTCATATTGTCGGCAATGAAATAAGTCAAAGTAAAATTATTGTTCTCATTCTTTTCCAATGCTTTCACTGTAACAAACACAAAGCCTAACAATATGTGGATAATCGTTTAACTGATTTCATGACTGTCCCAATGAGTGGCATTAAACAGTCGATCGGCCTAAGGGACTAACAAAAGACTGTTTGTTAAGTAGTAGAGAGACAGAATGTCTCAGTCTGGTAATCGTGTCTGATCCCTGATGGATAGAAGCTAGTTAAGAGTTCTTTATTCCACCTGCATCAAAATCTGTAAGCATGTTGTAGAAAAATAGAAGCAACAATCTCTCTGTTTTAAAGGAAGGGTCATGGATTACCACTATCTGTCAAACTCTCTATTACAAAAGTGCACATAATTCAGGTCTACACTATTCATGGGGCACAACAGTGGTGGCCTAGTGGGTAAAGCTTTGGGCCATGAACCATATGCAGGCTCTTCTTTGTCGCTAACGCTTACTCTGACCTCAGCTCCAGTGTGCTGTATACTCATGTATGTATAAAAGACAAAGGCATGTATTTTGCATGTACTGTACATTATATAACGGAAAGGTTCAGCCAATACATTTGCTGCATTAAATGCTAAATCTAAATAAGAAGCTGTTCAGTGCTGATTTGTAACTTGATGATATTTTGTTGTGTGTAGTGTCTAGTTCTTGTAAAATGATTGACAGTGACTTTAACTGAAGCAAGTAATGTCTGCAGTTCATTAGACGTTTATCTGGATTCCGTTCTGCCCTGACAATGTGTTATTGATAAAATTGAAATAAAAGGGAGTCATTATTTTTAATGACGTTAATGTTTAGATTAAACATGTCTAGTAGCAATTATGCCTGGGTGTGGCTACTAAAGCTGTATTTAGTAAACTGGTTGATTTACTAGATAACAGAGAAATTGCTTGTTTGCATATCAGGCTAAATTAAAATAAACCTGCATTTCTTTCAATAAATCAATAAATCAAATCAACATTTTACTGTTACATGGATTATCTATGGTTAAAATTAAAATAATTGTTATGATATCCAACGTAAAAGTGACAAATATGCAAAAATGTAAGAAATGGTTTCACCTTTTGTTTGTGATAAATAAATATACAGGTGTACAGTACAATTAAATTCTTCACATATACCTTTTTTTGGCAGCTGGGGTCAGAGCAGACTTCTAGAGTCAAAATGCTTAAAGGATGTGTTCATGGCTGGGATTTGACCGTAACATTTTAATTTCACTGTCACACTGTTTCTTGACAAGAGAGGCATCATTGGTACATGCTTTATAATTTTAATAGACACAAAGTGCACTTGCTTGGGCTTCTTGTAGTCTAGATCTCTTAATCAAAATGTATTGTGCATTGAAGATCATACAATAAATCATACAACAAACAACACAACAACTTGCTCAACTGATGTATTAACATCATCTAACAAATAAAAATTAGTAAACAAATCCACTTGCTTAACTGTAATAACACTGTACTCACAAATTGTTCTAAATGATCATAAAAAAGGTAAATAATAGGGGAAATAGTGTAACATTGTGGTTAAAAATAGTAAGTACAAACTTTGTAGTCAGTTCTTAAATATTTGTCAGTTCCTATTTACAACATAATGTACATTGAAACTGGTCTACAAAATAGATATATTTTACAAATTACAGTTTTTTTCCTTGTACAAAACTGTTGTTCAAACTTTTGTGGAAATAAGGTTTGTAAAATACAATAAAAGACATGAAGCACAGCATATGTATGAGTAAGCCATGGTTTGCCTTGGTGTGTCTGTTTAACTAAGCAAACAGTTCATTGCAGTGCAATTAAAAAGAAATAATCACCACACTGACACAGACAAAATGCTTTTTTTGTTGGTATTGCATTCAAAAATATTACCAATCCAGTTCCAAACCTCTGTCATTTGGTAAAATGCAAACAAACTGTTTTTTCAGGGCATATAATTGACATTTCAGTTACTATATTCAATATATAACTTCTGTGCTCTGTGGAGGGATTTGTTCAAGGCTGGGATTCAACTGGGATTTGATGAGTTTTAAAACTCCAAACAGTAGGGTATCACTGTCAAACTGTTACTTGACACGAGAGACATCATTGGTACATGCTTTATCATTACAATTAATTAATTAATTTTCAGATATAGCTTACAATGTCATTAATGTCTTTTTTGTCTTCTGAGAACCCGGCCAACTAATAGAAATTCTGAGATTTAAACCCAAAATTTACCAACAGAACTCACAAATGTGTAGAGTGTTGGTGGGGTGTGTGTGTGTGGGGGGGGGTGCCTTTGCTCACTGCGTCAGCAGATAGCCCAGCATTTTTTTTTTTTGCATTATGGTAAAACATTTCAGCAAACACTTCTTGGTAAACATTTAACTATGCAAAGCCAAAGAGACAATATCAACAAAACCAATAAACACATACTCCTCTCTGGGATCAAAGAAAAGCAATCCAAGTGTACAAACACAAAACAAAGTTATTTTTACATCAAAACTAGTATTTTCTAATGTTTTCTGACTGCCCAAATACTTTAGCTTAGTGTGTTTTGTGCCTACTTACCTATATATACATATATATAAATGATGTGGGATGCAATACTGTATTTGTATTTGTTTACTCTGCACAATGACAATAAAGTTGAACCTAATCTAATCTAAATGTATAAATAATATCCAATTCAATTAGATTTAACTTCGTTGTCATTGTGCAGAGTTAACACATACAAAGCTAACAAGATGCAGTAATGTCTAACCAAAAGTGTAATATAGAGATCATTTACATTTAATACAGTGCAAGATGCAACAAAATACTGAAATGACGAGACAAAGTTTGAAAATATTAAACAGATAGTGGTACTATTAAGCAGGTATTGCTTCAACATAACAATAATGCCATGTGCCATTTGCAAAAAACTATTGGTCTATGAAGATGTGATTATATGGCTCAAAAATTGTCGAGATTTCATTCCAGTGATGTATTTGAGTTTAGCAATGTTACAGTCAAAGTAAAAAAAGCTCTTCTTGAGTCTGCTGGTACAAAAGTGAAGACTCCTGTAAAGCCTGCCAGATTTCTGCATAAGTCTGTCTGTTTTTCCTATGACTACTACATTTTTTCATATTAATTTCATACATTTATTGTAGTGCATCTATTAATTTTGACCTTTGGCTTCCACGTTTGAATCACAGTGGTTCTGTTGGATGTCAAAACAAACATGATTGGTTATGTCTGATAAAATCTTACTTTTCATCTGCTCTCTTAAACTTTATTAAACATAACTGATGGCTTCGGTTTGATGTGTTTTAAAAGTAGTGCCCAATAAAGGCTTGTCACGGCTGTGGTTAATGTACAAACCACAAGTTAGATGCCTCTGGGTGCATCAATAAAAAACTAGATATAGTACTTTTAAAAGTGTTTTTTACAAACTTAAAAACTTACTATTACTTACTTATTATCAATTTTATTGCAGTTCGTGTGGATGGAGGGATTAACTATGTAAATTATATTTAATATAGACACACAACATTTCAAAAAGATTGGTTTTTATTGTCAGTTAATTGTACAAAAATAATGCAATACCACATTGTTGCTTTGCCAACATAACTTCAGTTGGTATTTATACTTAATGGAGTCGGTCATACCATCAAGTTTATTAATATTGACAAGTACATCAAGTTTAAGCAAAGGCTTAATATCTACAGTGTACAGGTTGATCCTGATGGCAACCCATTCCTAACTAACCAATTTCAATGTTTTGTTCACCATGTCACTTTTGCCTTGTGATTTTGTGCTCCAAACAGGTTCATGTAGTTGGATGAATATATTCTTGGAGTATGTTTTGATATCATTCATTATTCATGGCAGTGTTCTTAGGTAAAAATATGATTGAACTCACTCTCCTGGATCAGTAGCGCCTCCACACTTGAAAGGTCTCATGATGCTTTACTGTTGGCAAGACCTAGGACTCATGGTAGCACTCATTGTTTCTTCACCAATCATTTTCTCAGATGTCCCAAATAGACTAAAATGCTTCATCAGAAATAACAGTCCAATCGTTATACTTCCTGCAGAATGTCAGTCTGTCACTGTTGTTTTTCTTATAGAAATGGCTTCTTTGATGACCTTCTTGACACCAAGCCATCCTCTAAAAGCCTTTTTCTTATTCTGGGATGGTATCATACAAGCAGTAATGTCTTTGCCTGTGAAACAATGTTGATGTGGTGGAAAGATTACTGAACATGTTTATTTTGAGGTAACCATGGTCAACTAAAGAATCTTAAATTTACCACTATAATTTAGAAGCAACCAGTCTGGCCATTTCATTCAAATATTGGTTTATATAAAAAATATGTGGCTTAGTGGTTAGCACTGTTGCCTCAAAGCAAGAAGACCCAGGTTTGAACCTTGGACATTCTGTGCATCTGTAGCTTTGTTCCCAGCAGGTGATGTTGAGAAACTCAACCCACCCTGACCACTGTTTTGTAGTTAAAAACCTCGAATGAATGAAACATTGCTTAGATTAAAAATATAGACACCTATAGAAGACTTTCGCCAATTTTTATTAAAACTTGACATATTATAAATTAATTAACCAGCTTTTCATTGGTGGATTGTTATTTACAAATACTCCGGCTCCAATTGACATTAATTAGAAAAATAATATATAAAAAATGTAATGGGGTTTTACATTTGCACCATAAACATTTCAAATGGCTAATATAAAAATTTTCTCCAAACTGCCCGCTGAAAAGCAGAGGTAGTCCACAGTGACAAGTCAAGTGTTTACTTAAGTTAACAGGGCCTCCCTATAAATGCCAGTTCTGAAGTCAATGGAGCAGGCATTCCTGCAAACAAAACTCTTACTTCAGAGCTTGACTACACACCCACATCAGGTACAAACACATGCACAATCAGCCAGGCAATGGGTGGCACAGAGACACTTAGTCACTACAGTTAGTGATGTGGTGGTGTGCTCTGAAACCTGTCGTGCTGCCTCATGTTCTTCACAAAGCTCTAAAACACATTGTATCTTTAATATCTTTACCTCCTGTTTTTAGAAGACAGCAGAACTTGAATTATCATCTGAAATAGAAGAGGAAACAAGAGGTCACCGTTCTTACTGTGGGGTCTTCAACACTAGAGAAAACAACCCTACTGTTACTTTCCAGAACAGGCAGAGCACCTGCACAGGTAAGAACATGTGAACAGTTATTCAACTTATTACAGGCTTAAAGAAAAAAATATGCTTTGTATTTTTAGTTTTGATACTAGTAAATTAAGATCTTAAGATACTAAGATAATTAAGATACTAGTAAATTAAGTCTTTATTTACTAGTATGATTTTAGGCTATGAGAAGCTCATTGATATAGCGATATGCATAGTCAAAAAGTGGAATACCACAGTAGCATGGTATGTTAACTGTTTTGGTTTTAAATCGGTAGTATTTTTAACTTTATGTAATTAACAAATATGAGTGTCTAGCAGTTTCACATTCAATCAAAACTCTAATCTAGTGTGATTCTTTAATTGGGCTGGCTGTAACAGAACTAAACACCTCCCAATGGTGTCATTTACTATTAAAACAAATTAAATGCCTAAATAGAACATGTAAATACAACTAACCTTAAAAAATCTTTAGTAATATTTCAAATATGGTATAACATATTAAAGAAGTTTAATTTGCTGTACAGACTTTGATTAATGGTCAGATATCAGGTGTGGATAAACAATGTTTAAAAATTAATCTGTTTACTGTTGTATACTACTATTCTAAGAATAACTCACACATCATATAGAAATGTCCTCGCATAGTGTACGTATACTGTGTATACGTTTCTCTGTTTTCTCTGTTACTGTCTGTGAACTATATGTTTAATATATGTATATTGCTTAGAGAGACACAAACTGCCGGAAACAAATTCCTTGTGTGTGTAAACTTACTGATTCTGATTCTGATTCTGATATTAATGTCATACCGTCATATTATGTTGTTCTTATATTTCTGTTAAAGCAAACTACTTTAAACACTGAACAAGGAAAAGAAACTGTTAAAGTCTGAGTAAAAGCACTTAGGCAGTGACTTATCTTTTCCAGATCTTTCAAAAGACTGTGTGTTCAGTGCTAATTAATAATGGCTGAAAAAGATTTCAGATCAAGTATTCTTCAGACAGGGAGTGCACCAGTTTATAGCATTCCACACACTTTCTAGAATTAAAACAAATCAAAACCCAATGCACCCTTTAGAAATATTAACTACCCCGATACCCAAATGTTTTTAATTGTAAAAGTTCAAGTGACTTGGCTTGTTACACAACAAAAACTAAGATTCAGCAGGTATATTTGAGATGCATTAAGTCTAAATAATGTTTACTGTAGCTGTTTTCAAAGAAATGACATGGTTGCTCTGCTTAGCAGTGCAAATTAGCCTATCATGTTAACATATCAACATTTAATGTTTACATTGCATTTACATTTACAGCATTTAGCAAACACCTTCATCTAAAGGGACTAGTGTACACAATGCAATTAAGGGCCTTGGTCAGGGATTCAACAGTACTTGGTGGTAGTGGGGTTTGAACCAGTGACTTGCCCATTACCTTAACCACTAAGCAATCATTGCTTGCTACGTATGCAATTTGTTTATACAGAACAATTCCTAAAATAATTATCCTTATTTAACCCAGTTAATGTTTTTTTTGTTGTTTTGCCGTTTATGTGATCTTTGTATGCACTTATGTATCACCAACTGATTTTAAACCATCCCGAATATACGTATTTAGCATTTTAGACTATTTTTATTTTTTAATAAAAAGTCGAATAATAGTCAAAGAATTCCTTTCATATTCATGCTTGTATTACGTGTTAGGCACAGTCACTTTATTTCAGTGTTTCACCTGAACCAATAAATATCTATATGCAGTTCAAATATCAATTGGAAATGTTCAATCTCAATATCAAAAGAAAATAATACATTTACAATTCTATTTTATTAACAGTTTTTTCAGTTTAATAATGCAGCAAAAGAAGAAAGAAAATGAACGAGGCATTATTTTAACTGTTAGGACCACTATATATTATAATAAAACTATTACTAGACATTGAAATAAGACATAATTACACTATTTGAACCTGAACAAACTTCAACGATGATGTTCTAGCAGAAATGTGTTCAAAATGTGTTGAAATCACAGTCAAAGCTAAAAGCAACAGTTTTAGAATCAATTTTAGAAATATTTTTCAAAATATAGTGGTCTGAAATCATACCTGCCTGGCTGTAAGAGGAAGGACAATATTTAATATAGAAGCCGTAACAATTTAAACAAAGATAATAGCAAAAACACCACTGTTGTAATCATTACCTGATATAGAGTGGGACAAACATGTGATTAAGGTCATCACAGTCAGTGAATGTTTGGCCGGACCACCAAGAGTCGCATTGAATACGGAGTGATCTAAAAGCATTTGCAGCAAAAAGTGTCCAACAAGGATTGAATGACATTGAACATATACTTTTGTCAGTATAAATTATTTAATGGCTTGGGTATGTCTCCTGTATTATCGTCAATGAAACAACTTTCTCTCGCCTTTTAATATAAATTATGATTAATGGCAGATAGGTAACAAGTAAAAACATAGCCATGAAAGATATCTGTATATAAAAGTCATTTAACATGTCAGGTACCAAGCAAAATGAAATCAAATTATAGCTAGATTAGATATATACAAATATTATCCTTATTTGAAGAAGTATCAAATTAGTCCATCTTTTGACAGTTTTACTTTAAGCTATTTACACGATGTAAACTGTCCACAGCTGATGACACAGTGAAGTTTGCCTTCCTGTCACATTCTTCTGTTTATCTGTCTACAATTAACCAGTCCTTGTGGTGCAAGACACATAGACCTTAAGAAAGAATATACCTCTGGGTATTTGTCTGCATTTTAGCCAGGAATGTAAGTTCTGCAAGTAAAGATGTTTTCATTACGTTATTAAATACCAAAAAATGTTTATACATTCTAAAATAAAAAATATTCTAGAATCAAAATAAGATGGTTCAGATATGTGATTTTGTTAAACTTTTTATTTATGGACATTTCTTCTATGTGTAGACAGCTATTTTAACAAGGTTTTAGATACCCTGTTGCTAACAGGTGTGTAAAAATAGCTGTATCCTAATTACTTGATGGGTTTCTGCTCAGGGTGGCTTGCAGACGATTCAGAATGCAGCTGCTAGACTACTTACTAGGTCAAACAAATTGTCTCATATAACCCCTTTGCTAATGTCTCTTCACTAGCTTCATGTGGAGTACAGGGTGCAATAAAAAAATTTACTTACATATTGAGCATCACATGACCAGTATAAAAAGTATAAATATATTTTACTTACTTGATTGTTGTTTTTTCCCTTCTTTTATGGAACTGGTCTAAATGGGTTTTAGCATCCCATTAACCACCATGAAAATTAACTAAAATGTTGATGGCAAGTCAACCATCAATATTCATTTATCAATGTAGTGTAGTCACACAATTGGACAACATATTTGAAAGTCAAAATGAATCAAATTAAAATTGTAGAGTACTAATTATAGTGTAATGGTCTGAAGACAAATATCTTGGTATACTTTTGGTCCATACATTTGGTCCAAATATAATTAGACCATTGATAGAATTCCACAGCCGGACTAAGTATTGCTTAGACTATTGCTTAATTTTTTCATGTTATCTCAATAATTCAATATAATTTAATGATCATTCTTGTGACCTGAGCACCTTACTTTTAGATAGAAATGTAATATAAATGGATCTTTCCGTTGAATTCAATAATGTGACTGTACAGCTAAGAAAAGAAACTACACCAATTACAATAAAATAAATAAGGCAAAAACTAATTTATGCCACTAGGATGGATGGAAGCTATGGCTGTAAGATTTAGACATTGTCTCCCTCTTTATGTTACCATAAACTACCATAAACTTCCTATTTAAAAGAGGAGTAATGATGATTTGGTGACTGTGTGTTAATCTTGTTTACTCTTTTCAATACCTCTACATTGCAACAGATGCATACATTGTGGTTGCCAAACGGTTTGGCTAATAATACATTAAAAGCCACAAGTGGATTTATTCTTTAATTCAGTTCCAACTAAATGATTGTTATCAGAGTGCTGTAATTAAATTGATGACTTGTACTTAGTGGTCAAATTTGCATAATGCCCTTTTCAACTGGATGTTTCATGGTGTGATCTTGAATGGTGTATTTAATGAAGCATTACTCACATGAAAAGCTTTAAGGTTTTTTTCCCTAAGGGATATTCCATTTATGCTACAAGTCGAAACAAAATATCATGATCCCACTAGGTGCCCATAAAATAAGATAGATGTATAATCTGACTTTTTTTATTGTGTTTTAAAACGATATCTGCATTAAGAAATATATCACAATGCTCATTGGCTTATAATAACATGAATGACTTCTACAGTGCTAATAACTAAGCCACAGTGCCACCCATGAACTGTATTCAGGTCCAGCCATAGCCAAGTGGTTAGGTCATAATCTAAAAGATGTCAGTTCAATATTGTCACCAAAGCTAAGTTGCTGCTGTTGATTTCTTGAGCAAGGCTCTTAACCATCACTTGCTCAGACTGTAAAGTGTAATTCTAAGTTGCTATGAATGAAGGCGTCTGATAAAAGCTGAAAATGTAAATGCTAAATATTGTAAACAGATTTCACTACGCATTCACAACACATTTTCCACATATAAAGTTTCGAATATATATAGACGAGTATAACTCAAATTTGACAGAAATGACAGATAAAACCTTATATTTGATGGTACAATGACTTGTTTTATAATTTGTGTGCTGTGTATTATGCTCGATAATACGTCTATAACATGGACCTGTATATCTTTTATCTTTAAAATACAGTTTACCTGAGATACAGATACTGTACAAATGTTGTAATAAGGTAACAGTCGAATCAGTCCACCCAACTTTATACCTTCATGATGTGAACAGCTCACATATTAAACAGCTGTCAGAGAAGAAATGTCACAGACAGCTTAATGTCTTGAAGTAAAATGGCCTTTAATAGGCTATTATCAGCAATGTAGACGTGCTACTGGTTAATCTTTAGCTATGACAATCAAGCTATAAAGGCTGTTAAGATGCCAATAACTTCAGATGATTACTGACAGAGTAAATTTTAAAATTGAATGAGTACATCTGTGTTTATTGAATATGTTCGTCAGTTGAAGAATGTTGTTTGCAGGTAGTCACACATGATGTCCCACAAATACAAAATACCAACTAACAAGGAAATCACTGAGTATAATGTTTACCAGCAAACAAACATTTTTATCCAGAACTTTATATTACTCTATTTGTTTAACTTAGATGACCAGTTATAGCAACACTTATTACTTGCAAAAATATTTTAGTATTAGAAATATACTCCATGCAGTATTAAAATTAACTGTACACTAAAAATGTAACTTTTACACTAATAAAAAATTCTTATTTATTTTGTTACAAATGTTCTTTACACATTTGCTTTGGTTAGTGACCAAATGTTTTTTTTATATTTGAACATTTATATATACTTTTATATATTGGAGAAGATAAAATATTTTATCAAATATACATAAATATATATTATAATAATATTTTATATTGTCTAAAACTTAAAGAGAACAATCTTTGAATCAACAGTTTGAATCGTCGTTTATGGATTGTTGGAGTGTTTCCATGCCCTATTGTTCCTTTTTTGCATCATTTATGTTGTAGCATGTGTGATATTCATATGCACAGTCAGAAAAGAAAAAATAATAATAAGATATATATATATACTGCTTTTAACTATGATAGTCGCTCTGTTTACTTTGTTCCTTACCCCCAGTAAAACTTTATAATTTATAATAACTTTAGTAATTACAAGCTTTTGAAGGGTTTCTATTTATATGATCAATTAATCAAAACAAGTTCAGTAATCATTTAATAATATAGTTGTTCGGTTCTCTGAATGAAGATTTTGGGTCAAAACATATGTGATCTATAAATATATTCTTTTAATGTTACGTGTGGTACTTTTTTAATATGGTACATAGTTTTTTTTTTTTTTACTATAATCTCAATTGGACTAGCAGCGGCTGGGAGCTCAGCCCATTTCTGGGCATCTTTTGTACATCTCTGTGCCAGCACAAAGGAAAACTTGGGTTGTTTCTTTGAAGATGCCCTCTGGTTAACCTAAAAGGAAATGAAGTTATCCTCCTTTAAACATCTCAACTCAATGGTTCTCATTCCCTCCTGCTGCTCCTGCATTCCCTCCTTTCATCCCACTCTCCCCTCCCTGGGAAAGATGGGTTGTTTTTTCCTTCATCTATGCTCAGTTTATACACGCAGCAGACCAGTTCTCTCTAGACATAGCAACAGCTTGCAGTAAGTCCATTACCCTGGCACAGTTGGCCATATTGACTCTGGTCAACAGAGAAGGGGTGCAAACACACTCCTTAGGCAAGAGATAAGCGCCTGTGACTGATCCTTAAATGTGTGTGGTTAAAGATTTGAAAATTCATTTAAGGGGCATTAAAAGTTTTTGTATTTGCCGGGTCAGTGATCTTCACTGTTGCTGACTTGAGGAACGTTTAAAGATTTATATAAAAGTTTGGGTTAAGAGCCAGTGCCTTAATAGATCATGTTCCTAACATTAACTGATTACTTGATTTTTTAGTTTAGACTAAAAACATCTTTCAATGTGACAGAATTGTCAAACAGGGTAACCAATTATTAAACAGACCAACCAATTTTTTTAAACAGCAAAAGTATGAGAGCTAAATGTGACATCTCACTTACCAGTTTTTTAGAACGGACCATTTCTGGAGAATTGTAAAAGATGAATTTAAATGAAAGTAGATGTTCAGGAAATATAGCACTTTTTGTAAGATGTTAATTTTTTACTATGTCACCTTTAAAATGATATTTGAACACAGTAACTAAATGACAACTAGTTTTCTATTTAATAATGTTCACCAATCGTTTATTCACCATGATAGTATGATTGTGATAAGGGTGGGTTTAGCTCACCAGAGAAGATACTAGCTGTAAGTTATGAAAACACATTTACATTGTACATTTAGCAGACACCATTACAATTTCAATTGCTTACAATTACAATTAGAAGAAACACCATTGTGTGAAATTGAGGCTTGAAGGCTTTGCTTAAAGGCCCAACAGCGTGAACTTGTTGGTAGTGGTGTTTCTGTTCTCTAGGCCTTTACCTCAACTACTAAGCCACCGTACACAGTGGTCGTTGACATTTCTTTTTAATCTTGTCTGTTAATCAATAATCTGTATCACGGAATGGTCATACTATATGACTTGGTTTGTCTATACTTTAACATTCCCTAATTTCCTCCTCTATCCTTGGGTGTGGAGTTATCATCAAATTTTATGAATGGGACTGCCGCTATGTCCAAACAATTATAAGGTGAGCATGTGGCATGCGAGAAGTTATCCTCTAGTACACATACAATGACAGATAATCTATGGTTGCTCTCACTCTCCATCTGTGCCTTCTTCAGTACTACAAGTTACACAAAACAGACGCTGCTCAAAGCCAAAGAGGTCTCTCAGTTATTACCACAATCTTATGTAAGCTATGGTTCAGAAATGAAAATCTAACAGAAAAGATTTGTGTGATAAATAACGATTTATTATCATTTTTAACATTCTGCATTTTAATGAAACGTGAAACTTGAAAATACTGCATGAGACATGAATTACTTGATTACTTAACTTTTATACAAGTATATGTGAAAACTGAGCATGCTATAGTTCAGTGGTCCCTAACCTTGATTGTTGTTGTTTGTAATAGACACTGTTCAGACCGAGGACATTAAACAAAATGTTTTTGTGGTATCTGTAATGAATAAGTCCAATCTGGCCCTGTGACAAAGTACACGAATAATTGTTTACATTTATATATAAGTATGTTTTAAGCTTTATTAAGGTATAATAAATTGATTGTATTGTAGTTAGGTAGGTGGGTGGGTAGGTAGGTAGGTAGGAACTTAAGGTAGGGTAAGGTGGGTAAGGTAGGTAGTACTTAACAAAAAGCACCGTGGACTGTGGTAATACATTTTACATTGTATTAATTAATGTTTTCAAAATAATAAAAGAAAGTTTTTCAGTTGTTAAGAACTGTTATTTTTTTATTGTGTAATAAACTACCTAACACAACATCGTTCAATCAGCCATCTTAGCTTTATCCCGATGTTTGTTCAATTTACCGAAATGCTTCTATTTTGCTTCATTCTTTTTTAAACATGTCTCCTACTAGGTTGTTTTTCATTTACCTTTCATTAAAAACTCATGCTGGCAGTGGAGACATGGGACAGCAGGAATTGTTCTTTGAATGTAGGTATCGACTAACGGTTACTTACCCAGACATCACCCACAATTCTGTACTAGTGACCCGTGAGTAAGTTCTTCGGCTAAATCCCTTTGGTTCATGACTCTCAATGCGTTACCGTGACTTGCTTTGCTTTCTCCACCCCATGTGTCTGTCAGCACTTAAAGAGACTATCAACCATGCAAACAGTCATAACTTTTAAAACAAGCTTGGATTCTCATCTGAAACATGATATGTTGCACAGCATCTATAGACCTGAACGCAGGCCATAAAAGTCATGTTACTTGAATGGTATTGTATTTATATTGTTGATAATAGATAAAGGAATATTAAAATTATTCTTGGGTTTAAAACATTATTTTTAGACGTTTTGTTCATTTCAGTCCATCCTTTGTAGTGTTGCAACAAAATGATTGTTGTGTTGTGTTTATTTTTCTTATCTACAGGAGGCCATGGCTAGTCAAGTGCGGGTCCACCCAGACACCGCTTTGCTTCAGTCACACCGCTCTACCACCAGCTTCTCAGAAAACTCCCTGGCTCATTTGAAAACGGAAGAAGGGACACTGGAAACTTTTGGGCTTGTGGACAGTAAGCCCCGGTTGGACAGCACAGAACAGCATAGACTTCCGGGCCTGTACCTGTCCTGTTTTGACATGCTGTTTACTGAAGATGCTACCTGGTTGGTAAGAGTAGCAGACTCTTCCACATCAATCACTAGTGGACCTCGTCCAGAATCGTGTGCAGAACCAGAACAGTGCCCCGTGATTGACAGCCCTGGATTAGGCAGTGCACCTCTGTCCCCTGGGCTGGGGGAGCAGGTGGAAGAAAGATCTTTGGAACAAGTGCAAAGCCTTGTGGTGGGAGAAGTGCTGAAGGACATCGAGACAGCGTGCAAACTTCTGAACATCACACCAGGTTAGATGCATATTTACATGGATTTAATATTTTTTCCAATTTTAGTTCCAATGTTTTTTACCTATTTAGTTTGTTTGATTTTCATCTTAAAGAAGTTATTTAAGAAGTTATATAATAAGATGAATATTCTGGCTGAAGTAAAAATTCAAAATATTGTACAATTAAACCGTTTACTCTTTGTGAAGATCTTTTATGTAATTTGTAATTATTTGATTTTTTTTGTAATACCTCTAGTGTTACTGGTTTACCTGGTTAAATAAATGCTAAATAAAACTACATTTACTCCATTCAGTCATTTGGAGTAACACAAAATGCTATAAACTTATTGTATGTAAAGGCTTACTTAATAATAAAAAACATGGCATATGTCATGTGAATTATTATTTTTTATATTATCCTTTATCCAATATGACTTACAATTACAATGGAACATTTTGAGCAAAGGTTCATCAGTGGCAGCTGGTAGTGAGGCTTGAACCAGTGATTTTTGGATCTCTAACCCAGCATCTTAACCACTAATGCTTTAGACATTTTGAATCAGATGAATAAATACTTTTCATCATACGTTGAACATAGTGTCGACGACCTGATTTCTTAATGTCGTCAACATCTTGTGCTATTCAACTTTAAAGTACAACAGAAACCTTTATAAAAGCTAACAAATACTCTCTCTCTCTC
>JAOUQU010220811.1:0-13882 GCA_028566735.1 Ammoglanis amapaensis | reverse complement strand
ACACACACACACACACACACACACACACACACACACACACACACACACACACACACACACACACACACACTAAAGCATGTAGACATGTCTGCTAGTAATTAGGTTCAACCAGTTGTTGTCAATTGCAAGCACAAAGTCGCTGTTTATAGATAAACATTGGCAGCAGAATGGGTGCCAGAACACATATCTGCACCATATCCACTATTTGGGACACCTGGGTTAAGTATGAGTGCTTTCGGTGGCCCGGTCAGGTGCAGACGAAATTCTTTACGTGAGTAAGGGCCAGATTGTTAGTCACTTTCCTTCTGTTTAACAGCATCCAGACTGGCAAATCCCCCTGGCACAGTCGGTAAAAGAAGCACTCTTAAACATGACTTGGGAGAGGTGTTTGCATAACGCTTACTGGTTCTAAGATTGCCATATAAAAGGCCACCTGCAATATAGACGTTTAAATGAACCAATGCTTAGTAATCGGCAAGCAAATCGTCACAGATTAAATTTATTGGCTTTGAATCTGGTGTAATATTGATTCTTTAAGATTGGAAAACGTTACTGATTGTATAACATTATATAGTTATGCCTGGATAATGAGTTTGGAGGATGAAAATCGGGACCGGGAGTCGAATAATACAGCCATTATTACTTTTTAAAAATTATTTACGACTAATTAAATGCCCTCCTACTTGGGTGACTTGTAGAAACACGAATAAAAAGTAAAATGGCCCAAACTGTTTTGCTACCAGTGTGATGGGTTTAGTTCTTTTTTAAGCGTACTTGACTGATTCAGGATGAGGTTGCAGTTTTAGTTTTACTTCTATACAACAGTAATTCATACAACATGACTGCAAAGTTCAAGACTTTACAAGAAATGTCAAAAATATCTTGGCACTGAACCACCAAAAACAGGCCTGAGAAAAGTCTATTAAATATTTTCATATTGTATTCATTTTTTTATTTCATTTCTTATATTCTTATATTTATTTTTATATTATAGTATATCCATTTCATTGATGCTTGTCTGCTTGGTATATAAGTTCAGTCCCATAAAACGTGAATTCTATAGGTGTAAGCCAGTTAAGCTTCAATAAAACATTTATAAATTAATTCATCTCAAATGAATAACCGATTCTAATTGTGCCACATGTTCACTGATTTTTAATTGTACTGTGGTGTTAGTGTCTTGTATCATTAGTGATGGGGTACACGGTACGTTTTTGTCTATTAATCTTGTATAGATTTGCCTGGTGGGACTTAAGGACCTGGGTAGTGATGTCTGTCCTGAACAGCAATTTTAAGATTTACACTTTTAATATGCCTGTCCCATTAATACAGATAACTGGAAGCATATAGAAAACTAGCCTATCTATAATATATTGGGTTCCTCATTTTATAAGCCTCTTACCCTTCAAAAGTAAAGGATCCGTGGAGGATCTTTTCATTTTATAGTAAATAAGCAAGCAAAAAATAGCAATAATCAGTATACATTTGTGTACACACACACACACACACACACACACACACATGTTGTGCGTTGTTTGCCAAAAAGTGAAACATCTTTTTCTTCATGTTCAAATTATAGTTACACTAAAACACAAACAAATTCTCACATGTTAAAAGGACGATTATTTAAATTCCGACTCAAAAAGACCAGTGTGTTTTTTTAGCTGATTTGAATTAATGAACAAGAGCTGGATTTAGAAACGCTGGCCTCAGAAGGTCACTTCCTCCTTCTCGGTACACAGCGCAGATTCTGACCTCACTGGCACGCCAGCAAGTTCCAGTTAAATCCCACTCGTTCAGTTTCATCAGTGCAGAAATGTTCAACACTCCAGATTGGCAAAAGAAAACATTTAATGTCAAGATAATTTCGTTTTCGAATGCTGGTACTAAACATTTAAGGCACGAATGCAACGCGACATCGAACCGTGTGCTTGCTGTTTTAAACAGGAAGCTTCCCATCTTGCTCGTCAGAGTTGTTTCCCTTCTCCCTTGCAGCTATAACTGACATTAGAGATGCGTTTTTAGGCATTGTGTTACGCACATGGAACAGAAATCGCAGTATCCAAATTTTTCTCTATATCTCAAAATTTTCTCTTTATATTTTGTAATGGCGGGTGAAGCTCGATCATTTGGAAGGGTGTCGGAGTCTGGAACGTACCTGTCTGTGTGATTTTGAATGTAGGTCACAGTGAGATGATGATTTTGGTAAATTTCCACTGAAACTAATTGTGCAATGTATTGTAACCTGTAAAGACGACGGTTTTAAAAGTTTCATTATTTTATATCTGATAAATTATTACTTTCAGGAGTTTAAAGAAGGCGTACACTTGTTCCTTCTGTTCTTTAACATGTATGATTAGATGAACTTACATGTGTGCTATGGAATGTAGTGTGCACTGAACACGTATGGCTTAATGAACACTATTATGGAAGTGTTCTCTCGACTGGAAGTGACGGATTAACACTTGGTCATGGTATCCACCGGCATTGTGTGTGGTTTGGGACACACCTCATGCGTCTTTAATCCTGCCAGTCCTGCCATTGGTCAGTCTTGTCTTGTAGAAACCGTATTGACTCTGACTGGTTCTACTGATCAGTCAAGATTTGTGGGATCAAGTCTCACCTCAAGCTGGAGGACTCATCATGCTCTTTGTTATCAAGTTCTTTAAACATTTTCTACAGGCACAAATTATTGGAACATGAACCGCACAGACACACCGCACAGAGTCAGACAAAACAATGAATTTACTATTACTCTAGTCCAGACGTTGGCATTTTACGGCCTGTGGGCCACATTTGGTCCTTTGGAGATCCCTGTCTTGTCTGCAATATGTCAGACTTAAACTAATGAAGACATAAACAATGCACGATGTACATGCAACATAATTGTGTTGCTTTTATTTTGATTTCCACGATGTACAAGTATAAATGAAACGGTTATGTTTTGCTTTTATTTTTAATTGTTTATTCTTAAAGGATTATTTTTCTCCTGGACCTTCAACACAATTCATAAATGGACATGAAATATTACAGAATGTTATTCATCTTATAACCAGCAGCAGTTTATTGAAATATATAATCGATTAAGTTCTAGTTCCACCTTTTGGTATGGCCCTCTGACACAGTTGAGATTTCTCATGTAGCCGCTGTTATAAATTAATTGCCCGGTCCTGCTCTAGACTGTCTATTGCATCAGCTATTAATTATATTTTTCATTCAGCGCCTTCGATCTGAGCAGTTTTGCAGAGAAATGCTTCGTTTTGCAACTGTCACATTCGTCCATTTAGTCTCTGCCCAAATCTGGTTGTTGATTTTAGTCTTGATGGCAAGGCCTGTCATTTGTGGCGGGGTTTACCCTCCCCTCTCTTTATTTACTCAGCTTCCTTTCCAGATGCTGTGAAAAGCCTCTGTGGTGGCACAGTCTTTTTTTAAAAGCTCAACAGGCCTCAGTTTGTGGTCTTCAGGGCCGGTGAGAGTGTAGCTATGTTTACCGTCTCTGCGCGGCTACTGTTCTACACTGCTCTTAAAGATGTCAGACTAGTCAGAGTTAATCACATATAGCCGCTCGGTGTAGTTATTACCCCCTCATCACCCCATACGGCTTCAGAAACATCTCCACTTTGATGCTTTGATCACTTGCACAAGCCATGCTCTCCATTTGCAATGCAACCTCGTAAGCATAGAGTTAAAAGCATGAATGTGCCTTTGCTGAAGGCTCTGCCTGGAATAAGCCGTAATGCACCTTTTTTTTTCTTCTTCAGCAAACCCCACAGTGAAGAAACTTTAGCTCGAAACAAGCTGTGAGACAGAATTCGCAGTAAACACAGTGAAACTTGATTAAGATCCAGGATAAACAGTCACTGTACAGAAGATGAGCTTTGGTGCTGATGATGCTGTCTTAAGCTGCAGTCAGCAATAAATGTGCAAGCAAAACTTGTATGATAATAAAGAATCTCTGGATGATAGAATTTTAAAATTGAATCCATTTTTAAAGGCTCGTTTTACCAGTTATGATTTATAGCTTATCAAAATCAACTAACAAACAAACTGGGACAGTAAATTCTACGACTGATTGGTGTTTAAGGGACACAACTGGGCTACTTTAACTAGCTGTAACTATCTTACTTTTTCCCTTAACCATTTTTCCTGTATAAAATTAGCGTAGCAGCTGTGTTGTGTTGGCTACTGTACTGTACAGCACACAAGAAAATGCCCCTCAATCTTTATATAATTATGCATTTTCATGATCATTTCATGATCTGTTGGATAAGGAATCACTTTGTTTTTAAAGTGTTTTGAACTACTCTTGTGCCAGTTACTGTGTTAGTGTCACTGCCCAGATGTCTGCAGTTGTTATGCAGTGTTTCGGGACCCAGCAACATCTGCAGCCACTCAACGTGGAGTAAAGCCGGCCAGTTCTTGCTTTTTCTTTGGTCAATTGACTTACATATGCACACACGGTTCAAACCCAGTCTTCTTTCTTATGTGGAAGTTTTGTGGATTTTAAGCTCGTACAGCATTTAATGGGACCGAGAATTTGTGCTGGAGCAAGCAGCTGGAACATTTTTAATCTACAATGTTGTATTCTGTTATAAGGTTTGCTTAATTTCTGGTTAGGGATTATAATTAAGTTCACTACATGGGCAAGAGGACTGGATTCAGCCACAGTAATCAATGATCTATGTATCTATATATCTATCTATAAATAAATAATACGTAATACATTTGCATATCTCAGCTTGTTTTGGAAGCAGAGGTCAGGGTGCAGGTTAAGCCATCATGCGGCACTTCTGGAGCAAACTAACTCTGTGTTTGAAATCGCTCCCCATTCACTATTCCTTACTTCGGTCACTATCTAGTACACTCCTATAAGGGACTGAGTTCAGAAGTGTATTGATCATTTCTGCATGATTGATGATTCTGTCACAGAAACACTATAAACATGCCACCGGACTGATTAGCAATAACAAAGTGCGTTAATCATTTTAAATTCAGCATTTATCCTGACAATCAATTATTTCGGGGGAAATAATTATTCAATAAATGTATTTACATTTCTTCAATGAATGTATTTACGCCAGTCTTCCAGAGTGCTATCCACCCAACTACCACTATTACTGTCAATGACTCTTCCCCTGTAGACAACGCTCACTCTATAATACATTGGTTATAGTTGCTCCAGTGCTCTTTAAACTTCAGTGCCCAGCCATACAAATCCTCTTCTGACTGAACGGGTCACCGAATTCTTGTGAAGTAGCCGTCAATATGTAGAAACGATCACATAGAGGTCTCTGTGTTTTAATACTAACAAAGCTCTTGCTCCAAATATCTCTGGCCATGTAGTGTATCTGGTAACCTGCAAATGTGGCCAGTTTTCGAATGTATGGTGAAGCGGTTTGTTGACACGATGAGGAAGAAATCACCTTCTTTTTTGTCCTGATGGTCCAATTAAACTTGAAGTCAACAGGCAAACAAACTTGATATTCATGGCAAGGAAACTTTGTTTGTATGGCACCTTTTATGCACAGAGGCAATTCGAAGTGCCCTGTGTAAACAACACATCAATATACAAAGACAAGTAAAATAGAAACACATGCATTTAAAAGCATTGAAATAATACTAAAATGAATATTAATAAAGAAATAATATTGTTGAAAATGTACATAAAACATTTTGAAACTGAAATCATTCACTTACTGTAGCAGCAGTTAAATTAATGCATTTTAATTCAAGGACAGCTATAACCTAGTAGTTAAGGTACTTGAATTGTCCAATGGAATGGTCGCCTGGTCAATCCCACCACTGCCCAGTTGTCTCTATTCGGCTCCGATTGACCCCGTTTCACAGTCACTTTAAATAATGAGTGTAAATGTTGTGTTTTGTTCCCCTTGCATCCACAGTTTTGTCATTTTTAGAACATAATTTAACTGGTTTGGTGGGATCGGTATAACTGATGGTTATTTTGGACACTGTTTTGAAAGGAATCTAATATTATTCTCACTTTTAAAGCTTTATATTTAGCTTTTAAAACTGCATTTGTATACTCGATAGCATCTTTCCATGCCATCATATACACTTCCTGTGAGGTATGCATCCAGTTGCATTCTAATTTGCGTGCTGCTTGTTTGCTGTCGTGGGTGCTCATTGTACCATAGAGCAAACGGTTTTTTAAGGTTTTGCAAAATGTCCAGTTGCCAAATCTTGAACTTGCGGTGCTGATATTAATATAGTTGATCATTCTTGTAGGTTGTACTTGTTAATAAATGCTGCTACAGTTATAGGCGTTATTGTTTATTAAAATTTACAAAGATAGAGTTATTGAAAATGATTAGATATGGACACTTAAGAAGGGTGTGATCAGAAAAAGTCATTTTGTGGTTAAACCAGCTAGTATTTAGTCTGGGGCATGTTTACATATGTTAGTGTGTCCTGTTACATTTTGTGTAATATGTATAGACTCTAAAAAATCGAATTACATTTTACAGAGATCAGAGTGAATTTCTTAATGGAAACAGACTGGGTTTCTGTCAAGTTGTAGTTTTTTTTGCTTTTACACCCCGCATGGTTTGCCACTCAGCAGTTCATTAGCAGTGGCAACATGTACTGGACAGACGCTGGTGATGATTAAAGATGAAGGAGCTTCTGTACCGTGTGTGTGTGTGTGTTGGAGAAAGCAGGGGGCACCACCTTCTGGGTTGCTGCTGGGTAGAATAATTGCCAAGCGGAGAAACTAAGAGGCTGAATGGGAATAATTACTGAACGCTCACATGCTTCGGACTCGCTTTGCACAAGCGACGTCCAGCTTTCACTCACTGCTGCTGTTTCAGCTGCAGCTGCCTGTATAATTTCAATCTCGCATGGTAGCTTTATATAAACACGGTCTGCGATTTTTCTACAGAAGATAAAAATGTACACAGAAGGTGCGTCAGCAAGCCATCGGACGGTATGCAGTCGTCAGCGTATCGGGCTGCGCAGTATTAACCATGTGTTTGGCTGCTTTCTAAGAGCAAAGTCTTGTTAATGTAATGTCAAAGCTTTGAAAAAAAAGACCCACAAAACCGATTCTACAGAAGCATGAAAAATCTGGACCTGATTTTGTCAGTGTTTCTTTTTCGTGCAACCAGAGAGCCTCTAAAAATTCCAAAGATTAGTGCAAAGGGATAAACTTACACTCTGGTTGGGTGGCTGTACAGAATGTTAGTCCACTACTGTTAAGATCCCAGGATCCAGAGTTGCTGCATGGATATGATTTAGTTGTGTGTGTGTACGTTTAGGGGGAAGGACTTCAAAACAGCCTAGTCATTCCGAGCTACCCGTTATAAAGCCTGCTAAAGCCATGCTTAGCAAATGGAATGTCGCCCCAGGAAGAGCATCTGGCACAAAAAGTTGTCAATGTTGGACCTCTGAGCAACACTTTTACCCTGCAGTTTTGTGGATTGCTGTCTTCTGATCTAATTGGTACATAGACACCCTCCTCTCAGTGCTAAAGCAACAAGGTTTCTTTGGGGTCATTAGTTCGTGAATGTGTGACGCTAATCACCACACAGGTTGCTGTTTTATTCATAGTGTGCTGTTACACTTGGAGTGATAATTTCATCCACACATATTGGGACACTGCCGGGTTCTTGAGCGAAGACATTTACTCTGCTCCAGGTCTGCCGTATAATGACTGACCATGTGCTCTGACTCCAGCTTCCAAACAAGCATGGATATTCGAATCAGAAACTTTAGTTCACCAAGTATTACAAGGAATTTCTTTTTGTGAAAATATCAACATCTGTACATTGACGTACATACAAACTTTAAATCCAATTAAGTGAAAAAGGTGTTCAATATATTACTATAGAATACATAATAGGTACAGTGTGGCCTATTTGGTAGAGCGTTGGGCTAGGAACCCAAAGGTTGGGGGTTTAAATCCAGGCTCTGCTACACAGCCACTGTTGGGTCCTTGAGTGAGACCCTTAACAGTGTCTGCTCCAGGGGCATGCGTTAGCTGACCCTGCGCTCTGACCCCAACTTCCAGAAATTGGGATATGCGAAGAGAAACATTTCGTTGTTCTGTACATCTATATATGTATAATGACAAAATTTGAATAATTATCTTATCTTATTATTATTATTATTATACAACAGTGGCATAAACAGACAAGTAAATTGTAATATAAAGGTGCAAATGTGCGGTGAAGTGCATTACAGTGTAACTGTAAGATTAAAATAAAACTTATATGAAAGTAGAACTTTATACTATCGTATACCCACGAATATATAATGGAATTATATCCCATTCACATGATTTTACTGCAGGATTGGGAAGAAATTCTCAGCACTTGTTGATTAGATTTTTTTTTTCCGTTTTTTGTTTTGCTGTTGACTTATAATCCCACTGCTTTGCATGCAAAAGCATATTTTTCCCGAGCCGGTTAGAGCCATGGCTATTTCTCCCGCTGTGCTTTACGACTGTGAATAACACATCTCTAATCTCGGGCCTTTCACTCAGAGCACCTGTCACCAAACCATGAGCGTGCTTTCTGAAGCAAAAAGACATTTAAGGCTCCTTGACTTGACTGAATCCAAACGCAGTCAGACGTCCTTTTGCTTGGATGCCTAAAATGTTTATAGAACATCTGCTAGATCCACCGCTCTCACGCGTCTGCTTCATCCAAGCTGAAATCCCCAGTGCACAAAGCATTCATAATTTCGGAAATAATGAGCGGATTTTCATCCGGCCTTTAATCGATCTAGTAGGGGTTAATTCAGTGTGCTATATTTAATATTCCAGATTCCTCTTTATGGGTTACGTTGGTGGTTCGCTTGTTAATGATTGGTTTTCCGGATTAGCTAATTGTCTACACTGTATTCGTCACGGGGAGTGTAATTTTCAGTTTCAGAGATATTTATAGATACTCTATGTAGGCTAAGTGAACAGAAGTCACATTGATAAAGGATTGAAATTGTGACCGTTAGGTGGAACAAATTAGTGCACAGCTGGCATATCAGTAAGATGTAAGACATTTTTTAAAGGTTTTATTAAAAATTAATTATTGGAGGAATTAGTAATCGTTTCTATGACGCTGGTAAACTTTAGATGGGGGAGTACTAAGGCATCGGTGGGACTCTAAGATGAATAGTGGTATTTAATGGTATTTAAGTATGTAAAAATGTATTTTTGTATTTTAAGATGCAAACGTGTAAAACACACCGGCCAGGTAATATACACTATATTGCCAAAAGTATTTGCTCCCCCATCCAAATGATGGGAATCAAGTGTTCCAATCACTTCCATGGCCACTGGTGTATCAAATGCGGCACCTCGACATGCAGATTGTTTTTATAAACATTTATGAAATAAAAGTGTCGCTCTCAGAACGCAGGGTCAGTCTGTCTATTGCATCTCTGGTTGACGGAGAATTACGGACTTTACTCAAGTGCTCATAAGCGGGTGGAGTGATTAACACCTCCATGACTGAAATCTCACATTCATGCTATAACTCTAGATATAATGGAATATAATACCTTTATTATCATGGCATAGTCAGTATGCATGTACGAGCTTGAGAGCTACTCAGATCGGTGCATTCGAATAGACACGTCCGACATGATCATACATAATCTAAAATAGAAAAAAACACACACACAATTGATTTGTGTCTATTTTCTGACCTGGAAATTTTATGAGCTGATGTTACTGTGTTTGTTACATCATCTTCCTATTATGCACGTGGTTTAAACTAAACATAATAAATAATCAATGACTTACTGGTTGATGTGGGTCATCAGTATCAGTGACAGATTTGCATACCCATCACAACTAAAACTGTTTTGAGGGTTTATTAAGGTTCTGTTGATGATTGCAGGTTTAGCCATCCGAACCTGTGTATGGTTGTGAGACTTTAGATCATGTTTGACGTTAAGGTAAAGCAAAGCTGCACATTTAAATTCTTAATTGCATTGCAGATGTATTTTTGCTTGCTAATGAACCGTTTGTCAGGAGAAGTCGTACACAGATTTAATTGTTCTTGGTGTTCCAATTCTTGTGGATTGTTTTCATTGCTTTCTAGTGAATGTTGGTGTGACTGCTGTAACGTTAATTCTTTCTCATGTGGAGCTTTGACTGGATATACTGGATGGTTTGATATGTATAAATCTAGGTGCTGTAGTCAAATGCACGAATGCTTTTGGACCCGGGTGCTGTTGAACTGTCTGGTCTTGCCTTTGTGTGCTAAGTATGTGGGAAAATATTTCACAACATTCCAGGCTTGTAATGTCTGGATCGCTGGTGTGTGTAACTATTTAATGTCTTTATTAGCTTCATTAGAAGTCACTGCAACTGTTGTGTGTTTTGCTGGTTTAGCTGGTGTTATTAGTTTGATTCTTTTTTCATTTGCAATATTTTGCGGACGCATTTATCCAAAACCACTTACATTTACAACGGAACACCGTTTTGAGCAATTGAAGATCACGAACCTTGCTCAGGGGACCAAAGTTGAACTTTCCTTGCTATTTAACATTGTGGCTCAGTGCGTCGCACAATCACGCCATAGCTAGAAGGTCCTGGGGAGAGAATCCTGGTGGGGTGGATCCTCTCCTTCTGGAGTTGTGCAGGTTGGCCCCATGTCTGTGTGGATTTCCTCCCACAGGAAGGAATGGATTTAGCCTATAGGTTCCTAGTAAGATTATTAAACGGTGTGAAGACCAAATTATTCATGCTGATGAAAATCCGCTGTGACCAGCTATAACAGGAGCAGCCATATGAAGATGCGTGTCCTTGAAATAGCCTTTAAAATACTCCATGTTGAAATTGGATCCATGCACTTTTTTGGCCACAATTGTGGGTACACACAGCTCTAGGGTTTTCAGGATCTAGTTTTGAAACCAGCTTTGATTTTGATTGCTGTCTGGTATGTTCTCAGTATGTTTTTTTTGTGGTTTACTGCCACATCCTCAAACACACATATGTAGAATTCCTCCACTAAATTGCTTCTGGAGTTGCAATCAGATAATATTCAGCCCCCATCACCACAGTATAATGATGATATAACTATAATGAAACAAAAATTTACACCAACTAAATTTACATTTACAATTCAGTCTGTATAATTTCACCCCCAGCGTGCCAAAAAGGTCCATAAATGCTTGTATAAACTGCCGGCAGTGCATCACAAGGTAGGAACCAATCAAAGAGAACTGAATGACACTTTCAGATTCAAACCTCTCGATCTTTTGGCTCTGTCCTTTTTAAAGACAATAGTTAGCTCACTTTTCTAACCCAACGCATAATAAAAGTGAAATATATAACGTCTCCCAGCGGCACAACAATCCAATCGGCTTGAATCTCCATCACTAAGCCGTATTTTCTTTCATACATTTGCTTTATATGGAAATTTAGCTCGGTTTATGTCAATATTTATGTCACAAAATGTATAATTTAGCATTAAAATGCACAAAATGTTATCTTGAGACTCAACGTATCGAGATGAATCCTTAACCAAGCTTTGCTGGGTTTAGAACAAATGTGATTTGAGATCATTGCCTTGTTTGAAAGTCTCACCACTTCCAAGATTGTTTTACCAGAAAAGACAGAAGATACCATCTCAACATGATTTGCTATTTTGGGGAAGCATAATGCAAGTCATGTACGATGTTTCTATTACGATCCGATATTTAAAAGCTGTAATGATCAGCTAACATCTACAACGACGATTTTCTTCTGGCTTGTTGTCTTCTTGCAGGGTAAACACAAATGTTTGAATCACTTTGCAGTGCATTTGACTTCCATATAACAAGAATTTGCTGTTTCCGCAGAAGAACAATAAAATAATTCAGGGCAGATGGATCGCTTTTACTTGTCATATAAACATATAGGTTTCCTTCCACAATCTAAAAACATGCACTAGACTGATGAGAAATGTGAAATTGTCCAGTAGTCTCACAAGTTCCCACCACTTACTGGTGGTTGTCGTCAGTAAGGGCATCCGGATGAAGAAAACTGCTCCAAACATTAACGTCCGACCCCAGGAACTGGGAATAGAGAGAGAGCGAGAGAGAGAGAGGTGTAGGTCTATATTAATAGTTGATGCCGGGGGCTTGTCTGAAAACTTCAGTGCTCTGGGTCAGATCTTGTACAGTCACAATGGTTCTAAGCTTTAAGCTTTATTCACTGTAATGTCACTGAATTCTGCACGTTTCCTACATCCGTTATAGACTAAATTCAGTACATTTGGTGATCGGGACATCGTCATCAATCTACAGAACACTGCAGACCGAAATTCTTTCTGCCATATTCCACATAAACCTGCCTGTGCATCGTGATCAAGATTGGTGTAGTAAAAGTGCCTTTTATTATTAAATGGATTTTCTATGGGTGATAGTTTTTAAAATTCTTATCCTAGCTTTCGTCTGAGCTTTGGGAACATCCGGATAATATTCCCAGTGGTGACTTCAGGAATTTTGAAGGTCTTGGGAATCTCCTTAGACCCTCTGGCCTTTTTAGTGCAATGAAATGATCTCCGTTCGCTGCTTGTGTGTCCACTTGCATCTCTTTTGTAAAGCATGGTTTGAAATTTGACACCACTTCAAACTAAAGGTTCCCAGTCTCACAATTTAATGTCGAGTGATATCTTACTGGTGTTGTACTGCAATGATTTATACTTCGGTGTTAAATAAACACCGGCGTGTCTGCATCCATGTAAACTTCCTACGCAGAGCCTCTTTGTGGCCTGACGCGCACCTCGAAAATCATTAGGGGGACCACTATAGCCTTCTAAACAATGGAGTGTGCACGTTTGCCATATGCAGTAAGCGACCGCTTTAACTAAAGTGTCTTCATGTGTGTACGATGTTTCTTTTACGATTCAACATTGAAAAGCAATAGCGATCAGCTATAATCTGCCGTCTTGCAGGGTAAACACAAATATCCAAAACTCTCTAGCGTTGTGGCAGTGAATTTGACCTCGACGTAGAACTGTAAAAGGAAAACAACAATATGACCAAATAATTTAAATTCTGTCGAGTTGTTATATTTAATTTTTGACATCTTGTACGTTTAGGAAAGCGACTAAAATCGTTTCACTCGATTGGTTCAGTAGTAAAACAAAACCACATGGAACTGAGATTGCTCAAGATTGCTTGTTTTTTTTTTTTGAGAACAAAAAGGACGTCACAGAAAACCATTACGTCTCCATATTTAACATTCACACTAAAACTACTTCCTGGTTCCTTGTGTAGCCTCGAGGCCCTTTGTTGCTCAATGTTTCTTTTTAAACTCTCATTCGTTCTCATTCATCTCACTTGATCGTTTTTGCATAAACGCAGTATTAAACCCATCCTGTCTGAAACGTCTAAGCTTTACTACATCTTTATTAACATGCTGTGCGAAGATTTTTTGATTGCGTTTAGCACATGGTTCATTCTCGTGGGACTACACAAGTCAACTGTCACCGACAACAAGCACACAAAACGGCTTCCTATTATTTAATATGTCATGTTGCCTTTCATTCGTACATGATCCTAAATGTGCCAGATCACCATTAGTAACAAGAAGAGCATAACATTGTTTCTAAAAGTCTGGATACGCTGATTTCACCAGTGCTACTTAAAGCATTTCCGGGTGCGGTCGGTTTCCCATCTACTCATTTAGCCAAAGAAGAGCCGGTGTCAAAATTACCATTTTTAGGGTTAAAGGAAGGAGATGTTTGGAAGAATTAAGCCAACTTTGTTTGATTAGACCAGGGGTCACCAATGTGGTGCCTGCGGGCACCATGTCACCCGAAAGGACCTCATGAGTCACCCGCCGGCCTGTCCTAAAAATAGCTGCATATTTAGCATATTGATATTTATTTGTTTCCTACCTTGTTAAATGATTGTGAGAAATCATTGACAT
>JAOUQU010220702.1:0-13883 GCA_028566735.1 Ammoglanis amapaensis | reverse complement strand
AAACGTGTTTGCATAAGACATACATCCTTAAATATTTCTTTTATTTAAAACATACACGAAACATTTGTGCACATTATTATATATATGCACTTTTGTTCTATTATTAAACTTAATAAAATAATTTAAAATAGATATATTTTAATCAATGTTTCGTTGGACTTGAAGTCATTTTTGACTCAGTTGGGCAACATTTTGCTTCATTATACAGACTAACTGACCCTGTGTATTCATCCAATATTTAAACTGAATTTTATTTAATAACCATAATCTAAAAAAGAATCATGTAATCAAATAAACCAAGGGGTTTAGATATATAAATACTTTCTGTCCTTGCATATTCTTTGTAAAAGAAAAAGTAAAAACATTTCCTGCTACCACTATGTTCCTAATACTTGTATGTCATGCTTGACCTTTTTTCTATTTCCTTGAATACACTAAGATCATCTGAGCTAATAAAGCAGACAATTTATATATTTTTTTATAACAATGTGATTAAGCTAATCCCATTATAGAACCAGAAAAACCATTGACTGACGGATTTAATCACTGTGGATGAATCTGGTCACTCACAAAACATGTTTTTTATGTTTACCCAGCAAATAAGTAAAATCTACAGTTAGATAATAAAAAACTATCTGTCTTAGTGCACAGAAAACACACATTTCCCACACACAAATCTCAAATGCTTTAATACAATTATTAACAGTCATGTTTCTATTACACAACCTTCATCAGCTCTATACTAATGCACAAGACATACATATAAAGTTTATGATTATTAGATTTTTACATTCAAGTCTAGTAAATTGAAATTATAACCATTTTCAGGAATAACACGTGTTTTAACGGGACACGTTGTTGGGGGATGGGCGATGTCCTTGAACAAAAGGTCGTGTCGATATAGTACGCATGCGCGACCGTGAACGCGCGCTGTCGAGACCGCGCGTGACGTTAAACGCGTCACTCGTATATAAACAAAGGACCCACCCTTCTCGAACATTCCTGGATTTGTCAGAGGTAAGTGGCGCACCCAACTGTGACAGGTTTTCGGGGCTTTTTAATTTTTTAAAATAGCTTCATTCATTTAGCTAGTGGCTTTATTTCATGTCAAATATATTTAAATGTGTTGTTTTAGCTATAAAAAGTAAACAAACAAGGGTTTAGTTTCTCTTAACGGTCTTCTGTTCTTCTGCTTTGTTTCAGGTCTGAAGCGAAGTGAAGATCTCGAAGCGTCGAGGATTTTTTTCCGTGCCAACAGTGTGAAGATCAAAACCCCCAAAATACTAAATCTTTTTTCTTTTCAACTCGAGTAACGGACATTTCGATTACTACAACTTCTGATTTTTTTAAAAAAATTATTATAATTTTTGGCTCCAAGAAGGGAAAAGCTAGAATTCTAGCCACCACAATCCCGCCCATAAGTCCGTTTTTTTTCTTTCTTCCTGTCATAATGATCTATTATTAGTCATGACAGTCGAGTTTATCTAAAACTGTTATGAAAATTGTTGCTGTCTTTAAAGCACAATAACAATTAATAGCTACCCGAGACGCAGAGGAGTTATAAATAGTAAGTGTTTGGCTTTCAAATAGTGTTGACTTAACGATTTGAGCATTCGAAATTTAGAGCCGTTGTTTTGTTAAAACTTTAGGATAAAAAAATAAGTAATTTGTGATAAACGATTAACAAATAAGCTGTTAGTGTATGAGCTCACATTACAAAGGGCGGCGGCGAATAGCGCCGACTTCTTTGTGTGTGAGACCACATATTTATATCTATATTAATCGAGATGTACATTAACGAGACATAAGCAATCTGTTTATAAAGATTGCCGCAGGATAATCATGAATTTGTGCTTTATATCCTTGGCGAAAAGGAGAGCTCATTGGAACACGGACGCAATCTGAACATAAAGGTTGCCCTCTCCCTCCCCCTTCCACGGTCGTCTTTATTTTCGGGATGTGTGTGATATATAAATATTATTTTATATAAATGTAAATACTTCAGGGAAGCAAATGGAGCCAGTTTGTGTAAATAAAACTTTCTAGTATAGAAACAGAAACAACGCGATCGGGGCTGAACTGCGTAGAAGTTTCGAGCACAAAATGGCGGATAGGTTGTCTTTTTATGAGGCTGGTTCGGATTGTTATTTGTGGTTGCCTTCTTTAATATTTAAATAGCATTTAAGAGTTAGGGGTTTTTTTTGTTCGACGCGATTTGAACGTTTGAGTCCGGAACGAAATTGTTCAGGGATTTTCTTTGTCGTAGTCAGAAATATTCGAGTTTTTTTTGTTGTTTTACGGTGATCAAAATGGCGCCCGGGCTTCTTCATCAGATTCGGTCCCGACATGAAGTGGTTAACTGAAAGCGGGCGGGATTAGAACAGACCAGACTTCTCATACCGAAGCCACAGTTCTCAATAATACTCCCATTTATCTTTATTTACTTACTCCTTTTTAAAATACATAAGAATGGTCTAAATGCAACTTGTACGATTACTATTTTAGGAATGGAAATATTACGTCATAGTGTTACTCCACATCAAACTCCTTTGCATTTATTATTACCTTAAAAAACTTGTCTGGGGTTGTTTGTTTGGTTTTTTTTTTTTTGGGGGGGGGGGGGACATTTAGTTGCTTTTAACTAACTAATTATTTCTTTTTTGGTTTTTTAGTCTTGTGGCTTTATTGTTCTTGATTGGATGACTATTAAGTCCAAGTCTAGTGCATTATAACATGCACGCATGATGCTATTTATTTGTTTTGGCACTTGATTACATTATACTAGATGGGAAATACTGGACAACTGGGGAAGGGCAGTGATTTGTGGATAGTGTTTTGGCATGTACTTAACCCATTCAATCCCATAGCTTTATCACTTTAGCTCCTGTCTGTAACAGTTGTGACATTTTCAGGAGTTGTGTGTAATGTACCATGTAAAGGAGGTCGATACAGAGACTATAAAAACTTCACCTATCACCGGTAAGACCAAACCTGATTTCTCTCACGACAGAGTAAGGAAAACTTTATTTTAATTCGTCGTCGGAAAACCCGCATTATTTAAACGTCGCGTTCTTATTTAGAACTGATTGTACAGTATTATGTTGCATGCTGTAATATTAACTATATATTATATCTCAAATTTTAGATATCTGTCTGTTTTGAGTTTTCAGTGTTGAAGCTGCTTCGTTCTGCTTTCGCTGAGCAGCCGGAGGAAGCTTTAAAGTACAGTCAGTCTGTGGGCGGGGCCATGCAGGCTGAAGCTCCACCCACAAGTTCTTTTATTTATAATCCTGAGCCTGCAGGTGCTGAACACTACTGTAGCACTTATCACTCATATACTATTTATCACAACAAACAACACTTTTACAGCGTGCGTTCACTTATTTAACTTTCACAGTTTACGTTATTGTGATTTCTGTAACGTGATATTTTGCGTTGAAGAGTAGTAACCATCTAGCCAATCTAATTAGTAATAATTTGTCAATATGACACCCCTCCCCCCACCAGAACATTTTACATTAAATCTTATTCAACACGTTGCGATTGGTTTAATAAATGCTAACCATTCGCATTTTTCTACTTTAGGTAGGGTGTGTAGAAGTACATGTTTAGTCGCGTTCAAGTCGGCCTTGCAGTGAGAAAGTCCTGGGTTCGATAACCAAGTGGGTCGGGCCGGACCTTTTTTGTGTGGGTTTACTCTTGGTGTTACAGTTTTCTCCCATAGTAAAAAAAACATTCAGCCAGGTTAATTGGAAATACAAGATTGTCCATGGCTTTGCTCGATATAAACTTGTTTATTAATGAATCTTGTGTCACAAGTAAGTTTCCGTACGATTTAAACAAAGTGTAAAACGTGATGTAAAAATCCAACAGGAACAACTTTATTTAGTATTGGTCTGCCACTTATGTCGTTAATAATTTAATGTAGATTCTTAGTTTATTTAAAGTAATTACAATATATGTGAAGTTGAATTTTCTTTTAATACAATATTAGATGAGGTGTAATGGCACTTACATTTAGTTATGATCAAGTTTAATATGTTTGTGTACAGCTAATGTAGTTGTTTATGTAGGTTTGTATCTTTACAAATAGTCTGGTGAGATTCTGTAGTAGATGTCAATTTTTGTGAGTTTTTCATATAAGGGATATGTTTTTATTACATAAAGTAATGAGAGGAATCTGTAACGTGTATATAAATAAATGTAAAGTGATATAAAACCATACGAACCTACATTCATTTTTCTGTATTGTGGGTTTTGTAAGTAGTCGGGTGGCAGGGTTTTATTAAATTCTTAGTGTATGACTGTGGATCTTGGTAACAGTTTTCTATTTTGAGGTTAAGGTTTTTATTTGCGACTCGTCGCTTGACCCATAAAATATGTAACGAAATGATGCCGCATCTGTTCTATTTTATGCAAAAGTCTGTCTTCATGAGTAAGATCGTATGAGTTTGTATCTTCAGCTATGGCCGAATAATGCCAGACTCTGCTCTTTGTAAGAAAACAAAACCGGACCCATGACATTACTTAGTCTGAATTGTAACATAAGGAAAAAGCATACCAGTTCCTGAGAATAACGAAGCAACATAAGTGGTCACTCATGTCGAGTGATAACTCTGCTGCTTTTTGTAATGCAGACTTCCTGATGTCTTTGAATATTTTGCCATTTTTTAAAATGACAAACATGATTAAGTTTTCAAGGCGCTGCCATTTAACAGTAATCAAGTGTTCATTGTAGCTATACACAACCTGTTCATCTTATAGCTACCAATGGTGTAATTTTCAATTATTATGTAGTCTTGACATTTAAGGCAGATGAATTAAGTTTTAACCACATGGATAATTTTTAATGTAAATCATAAATGTTTAAGGT
Organism: Ammoglanis amapaensis; assembly: GCA_028566735.1. Lineage (NCBI taxonomy): Eukaryota > Metazoa > Chordata > Actinopteri > Siluriformes > Trichomycteridae > Ammoglanis > Ammoglanis amapaensis. The sequence goes on along the minus strand of JAOUQU010220702.1, from coordinate 9,010 downwards.
TATTTGTAGTCACCGTTTACATTTCTCATGTTTCTAGGCACAGTTTTGGCATTTCTAGTTTTAGGTCGGTACTAATTTATATTAGCAGATATAAATTATGTGGGGAGGGGGGGTACATAGACTTTATGTGTGTATAATAAGGCAAGTTAGATTGAAAAACTGGTCTTTTTTTTAGAACCGCAATATTTAACTTGTAGTGAAATTGGTTTTACTTAATTAAGTAGTTCTGGTTTTGAAGTTAATAACGGGGTCTGTTTAACAGTTTTTTATAATCATCGAATAAACCTACACATACATGCATCTTGTATGTGACTAACAACTCTTTTACTATAAAGTATTGTTATGCAAATTCAGATTCAGTCTGTCACCCCTTATTACTAACTTGATGTCAATAATTTGGCAGAACATTTGGTGGAGATTTATTATATAAAATTTGGAGATTAAAATACTTTTTGCTTGTTTATGCTGAATATATATGCAATTAAAAAAGATTTAAACCTAAGCACCAAACTTTTATTTTATATATACATATATTTTTTTTTATTTAATGTCAAATATTCTAACTAGTGTTTAGTATATTTAAGTTAATTTAAGTTGTTACCATCAGGTTGTTTAGTTCTATATATTTAAACAAGATCATACTTGTTGCTTGGAAGTGAAGGGATGTGATTTTAGAGCACATGATGTTCAGAGTTACCAGGTGAGAGACGTCTGATGATGCAGTGAAGTAGTCAACATCTATATGCAACTAAATAAGGCGAACGTTCCAGTGTTTTGGTGTTCATGTATTAAACAGCACAAGTTGGTGTTGTGTCATTTTTTACACATCAAAATGGTTCTGTGATCGGTTTAAACACTTAAGTTCTCTGCATTGCAGCTTCCCAGTGATAATAAACATGAAATACGTCGTTACGCTGACCCCGGTTCAACAGCAGGAGATGTAGTTAACGTTACATTTTATTATATCCTTGTATAAATAAGCAGTCATACCACATACTTTTAAACTTTTAACACGGAGTGATATTCGCTCATTTATTTGTTTAGTAGCTGTAATCTTTTTAGACCTGTGAATCGTGAACACTTGTTTATTTAAAACTAAAACAAATGTATGTAAATGTGCCACACGACTCGACCCATGACATCAGGGCATCTTTACTGACTCCTCTCTTAAATGCAGTTTATCTGGAAGGGCGACTAACTGGCTCAAGGCCTTTTGTGCACTTTTAGCTCGTTTTGACAGCTTTATTCAGGGAGCATAGTGGCGTGATTCAGTTGGAATGGTATTTACATCCTGATTCATTCGGGCCTCGTCTTACTCCGTGTTTTAACGTCATCATTCTTGGAATCTGGATTTGATTTTCAAATCTTTGTGTGGCGTCTTGTTTCAATGAGCTCTCTCTTAACTGACCAAATGACTTAAGTTGCATTTGGAACACGATACAACCCCAATAATTCTCAAATATGCTCTCCAGTATCAGTAGCATCCATTATAGTCTCTTCTCTAGGGTGTCAATTATACTAATCCTCTGCCTTTTTCCTGTGCATGTGTAGGCGGTCATGGCCGTGGGCCCAGTGGATCCCAGGGAGGTCCTGAAAGGAGTAGAGTCTCTGTTGGGCAAAGATGGAGAGCTCCGGAGCTTGGAGGGCATCCCCAAAGTGTTTAGGTAAACTATAAAAGGTTACAAAGGCAATTTAAGTTAATCATTTCTTCATTGTGATAACGATCATATTTTTCTGTTTGTTTTCATAAACAGCCTCATGAAAGCCTCGCATAAGATGGTTAGCCGATGCATGTACCTCAACATCCTGCTGCAGACCAAGTCACACGACATTCTAAACCGGTAAGTTTCAAGACGTTCCCGACTTCGGGCTGTAAAATATATTTTTGATACGACAGCGGATCGACATTTTCCTGTTCAATTTCATTTCAGATTCATTCGAGTCGGGGGTTACAAGCTTCTGAACTCGTGGCTGACTTACTCCAAGACCAGCAACAACACACCGATGCTGCAGCTCATTCTGCTCACTCTGCAGAAACTGCCTCTGACCGTGGACCATCTCAAACAGGTACGTTTCTCTTTAATACGAGACACGTGTGTCATGAAGTTGTACCGGAATCGCATTCTCATTACGTTCGTTGTGTTGGGGTTCTAGAACAATACAGCGAAGTTGGTTAAGCATCTGAGCAAGAGTGGTGAAACGGAAGGTAAGAAGACTTTCTTCATATAAATATATTGCGGTCTAGATGTAGAGACTCAAATGTCGGGTTTTAGTTGACAGAGACTATTAATAAACTGATAATAAGTCTTGTTTGCTCATCTCATAGAATTGAGAAAACTTGCCCTCGTACTTGTGGATGGTTGGATGGCCATTATCCGCTCTCAGAGTGTCTCCAGTGGAGTCTCTCCTAATGGTGAGCTGGTTTTTGTTACCACTAACAGGCTCTATTAAGATCTAATGTCATATCTTAAACTGTTGTTTAAACCAATCTGATAATGATGCTTTTTCAGACAAGAAACGGAAGAAAGAAGAGGTCAAAGTACGTTCTGAAGTAAAGGCTGTGGATAAAGGGACCGACGATGAAAAGAAGAAAGAGAAACCTAAAGCCCACGCACCGAGTCATGCCAAGATCCGCTCCACAGGTCTGTATTTCAACTGTTACATCACATTCAGCAGATGCTTTCATTCAAAGCCACACAAGGCAACTTTCATCAGGACTAAGTGAGAAACGCTCGGCAGGATCTAAGGGAGATCTGGGGAAGTGATGTTGGTGTGGAGAAAGAATGTAGCACGGGAAGTAAGGAGTGAGTTAAGAAGTAGTTAAGGTGTTAGACGAGTACGTGCCCTTCAGGAGCTTATCGAAGGTAGCGAGTTTACACCTTGCGCCCGAGTAGCAGTCAGGGAACGAGCATCTGGGAATACTGTTCTAGAATAGAGACGTCTTTATTTGTCATTACACATGTACAGTACAACAGAATTGTTTCTGTGAATATCCCAGCTCGTATGGAAGTTAAGGTCAGAGTGCAGGATCAGCCATTTGGGGGTCTTGCTCTTTGACTTTACAGTGATTGTTTAGTAGAGTCACTGTTGTGTAGCAGCGACGTGCCAAGAACTTCTGATGCTCGGGTTCATTGCCCAAGAGGATAAACTGTTTGTGTTATACAGAATTATAATAGGGCAATACAATGTGTACTTATTGTGCAAATACAGTGTATACAGTGTACTTTATCAATTGGTCCAATAAGCATTTAAAAGGCAAAATCATTCTTTGTAATGGTTCAATATTAGGTTTTAAAATGGTTGTTCTTATTTTAGTTTCTTTATTAGCAGTAGTTCATATTTAAAATGTTTTAAACTTCTACTTGAATTTATTGTAACAGGTTTGGAGTTGGACACCCCTACACCGGTTCCTACAAAGAAAGCTCTTCCTGTCTTCCAGCTCGGCGACAAATACAACATCAAACCCGCAGTTCTGAAGAGGCCCAGGTAATTCAACTCCTCAGCATGATGAATGGAAGTCTGTACAGTATTTCTGTTCAGATCTGTTGTGTTTGTACTTTGCACCCCCTTCTGGCCGTGCACTAACATTTCAATCTGGAACCGTTGTTTTCCAGCTCGACTGCATCAGATGCGCCTCCTGTCGAGAAGAAGTACAAGCCTCTGAACACGACCCCTAACTCGACCAAAGAGGTCAAAGTCAAACTCATTCCGGCCCAACGTAAGTAGTTTTTTTTTTGCATGAATCTTGTTTATTTATGGGGGGTCGCTTGCATTTCCTCTGACTTTTTTGTGTTTGTGTTTGTGAAACATTAGCTATGGAAAGCCTGGGCTTTCTGGATGCTCTTAATTCCGCTCCCGTGCCTGGCAACAAGATCAAAAAGAAGAAACCTAAAGTAGCATCTCCTACGAATAACAAGGTAGAGTCGAGACACATGTTTTTTTTAATGGAGCTAATTACTATCATAAAAGTAAATGCACGTCAATAAAGATTTCCTATTCTGATGTATTTGACTCTATTTTCTGCAGCCGTGTCCATTTGAGAGCAAAACTCAACCATACTCAAGTTCACAAGCCAAGCCAACATCCCCCGAGGCTCCAGCATCTCAGACTCCTCCACATGAGCCTCAAGACGTAGATCCGCCAGGGACACCCGTACCTGCTGAGGACACCGAGCCCATGGACACCGGTAAGTTTATTATCTTCATCGTTTCATTAGTAGATCCTGCAAGTCCATTTGCTTTACTGTAATCTTCAACACCTTTAAATGAAAATAGGGAAAGTACGTATAATGTAAACCAATGAAACAACACCGTGTTTCCTGTACAGATAAACCCAATGCTCTCGCTGAACCACGAGGTGAGGAAGAAAACCTGACAAAGAAAGGCAAGAAGAAGAAGAGCGTCCGCTGGGCTGAGGAAGAGCTGCTGAAGGAATACTTTTACTTTGACCTGGATGAGACAGAAAGAGGTAAAATACAATTTATATTTATCTAGTACAATAGTACAGTGTAGCCTAAACGGGGTCGGGCTTTGGCTCGATTGGCGGTTTGACTCCAGGCTCTGCTACACAGCCACTGTTGGGTCCTTGAGCTCCAGGGTGTGCTGTACTAAAAATGATCAGGCGATTGATCGTCGAGCTTATCGTGCTTTTTTTTCCCCTTCCAGTTAACGTCAACAAAGTTAAAGATTTCGGCGAGGCAGCTAAGCGGGAGCTGATGATGGACCGGCATACGTTTGAGATGGCCCGCCGACTCTCGCATGACACCATGGAGGAACGAGTGCCGTGGACGGCCCCACGACCTCTCGCTCTCTCTGGCAGTCTGGTCATTCACGGTGCCAATAGTACAGAGAAACTGGCCCAAAGAGATCGTGAGATGGGCATCCTTCAAGAGATTTTTCTCAACAAAGAGAGGTGAGCTGATTTCCGGATTTCCATCGGTGTTTGAAAAACCACCGATACGAGTTTGACTGCAGGTATCGTGGTCCGTGTTTAAAATTGCTCTTTTTCATTCCTAGCGTCCCCGAAAGCCCCCACGAGCCTGATCCCGAATCTTATGAGCCGATGCCTCCTCGTCTCATTCCTCTGGACGAGGTAAGCACGATGTCCGCTACTGAAATCACACAATCGAATTTCTTACAACGTTTACACAAAACTCCTGAAACACATTTATAAACTTTAATATGGTTTTTATAACTCTTTGTGTGGATCCAGGACAACAACATGACGGAAGACAGCTTCATGGAAACCGAGACGTCGTCGTCTGGAACTCCTTTGGCTCAGGAGGGCTCTAAACTGCCTCCAGTCCTTGCAAATCTCATGGGTAACCTGAACACCAACTGCAGCCCTCAGAATCAGGGCAGCACTCCACCTCCCCCCAACAATCCACCTGTGAATGTCCAGGAACTTCTGAGTTCCATCATGGTGAGTGGCATCGACAACCGAATGGCTTTTGTTGTACAATAAATTGTAAATAAATTAGCTTTTTATCGTAAACATTGGCTACGATTTCTAATTTATTTCTTTTCTTTTTTTAGGGAGCACAGGGTTCTAACCAATCAGCAGAGGACCTGATAAAGCAGCCCGACTTCTCGGACAAGATCAAGCAGCTTTTGGGGTCGCTGCATCAGAACCAGAATCCGAACCAACAAGTCCATGGTCCTCCAAGTAAGTGTTATGGTTTTATTACAACCATATACAGAAATGGTTTATGTTTAGTGTGCAAATTATTTTATGATTGGGACACTTATGGCTGTCGATTATTGTGATGTTAATCGTTTCTCTTTCTGTGTAGTGAACCCAGGTATGCACGGCCAGGGTCCGGGTCCAGGGATGAACATGCAGATGCCAATGAACGGCGCCTTCCCACCAAACAAGCCGCCCGCCGGTCCTCACTTCGGCCTCCCGCCCCCTCCCCACGGGCACGGACCCCCCTTCGGCGGAGGGCCACGCATGATGGGACCTCCTCCCGTTCCTCAGGGCAGAGGAGTCGACAACGGAAACTACTGGGGCGAGGACTCCATGAGGGGAGGGCCGCACCGGGGTGGGCACTTTCACCGCGGGGGGAGAGGAAGAGGAGCAGGAGGAGATCAGGGTTTCCGAGGACGAGGTGGGAGAGGAGGCCCACGAGGGGGACTCAACAACATGGGCGGTAAGATCTCATTGTGTGGTAGTTTTGGATTTGTTATTGGAACGTTGTTGTTTTCATCAACAGTTGTTGATATATATAATGTTATTTATACCTTCTCTCTCTCTCTCTGTCTCTGTAGACATGTCAAACCGGCCGGTGTGTCGCCATTTCATGATGAAAGGAGACTGCAGATACGAAAGCAAATGTGCATTCTACCATCCCGGCATAAACGGCCCCCCGCTACCCCCTCAGCACAGACATTAACGTTTGTCGATTAGCGATCCTGATGTTTTCAACCACAACAAGGCAGCAGAGCCTCTGAACAAGATGGACAGGAGAGTCCACATCTGCCTGATCAAAAGTCCAGACCTCTACATTTAATGGGAACGGCAAACTGTAAATATCGAACTGGACACTGGAAGAACCAAATATTGTATAGACTTCATCTAGAAGACGCTTGTTAATATTCAGATGTGTATATATATATTCTATATATTTTTGGACATTATGTGTGCTACACTGATTCACGACTGTTCACACAAACTTGTAACCACTAATACTGCTTTATTGTGTCTTTGCACTGGTCTACATGAGATGGATTCTCTTTTTTGTGGTACTTTATCCCTCTGGATTCTCTATATGAAGTGTTAGGCACTACAAACCTCTCAAGTTAATTTGTGTTTCCAGAAAGTCGTACTGAATGTTTTTAAGAGGCGAAACGTTTCTGATTCGTAATACTGGCAGTATATTATTTTCTGTTAGATTTGTTTTCGTACATTTTCTCCCGTTACTCCTGAGTAGACAAACACGAAGACGTCGTGCATCCTCTCCACTAACGCCTCCCACGTTCTGACTGAGGGGAACACCCTTGTGACACGTGGGTAGCGGCCGTGTGTATTTGGAGAGAAACATCCTGACCAAATCAATACGTTTTCACTCTTACTCTGTGCACATGCCATCAGTCAGCCAGTAGGGGGCACATTTGCATTAGACACGAGCAAGAACGAATTCACCTTGAGATTAGATTCCATGTACTCCAGGTCCCAGCATGTGGGGTTCGTATTTCGTTTGTTTCGTTTATTTCAGGTGTAGCTGCGTCGACTGTGGAATATTCTCACATGATCGGTTCCACTTTTTGACTAAATGAAGGAACGTGGGGGGGGGGGGGGTGCAGGATCATGTTTGTTCATCCAATTCCAGCGCTAAACATATGAGCATCTTTTTAATTAAGGTCATAAGACACGCAACACGTCTGCCTGTAAGAATCTGAGCTCGTGACACAAGCGTCCGTGAGGTTCGAGTCTTTTCTCGAGACCCGTGACGTTCTGATTTCTCATTGGTCTGTTTTTGGAACAGAACCCGGCGCCGCTCGGTAAACGACTCTGGGTTCAACATTATTCCACATGTTTTCTGTGAAAACTGTGACCTACGTGTCTCTTGTGGGACTTTTTTTGTGTTTTATATTTTGCTTTTTTGATATTGACACGAGGTGTTTCGAGTCTTGTGTAAAGTGTTTATTAAAATCCGTACATTTCTTTTCTACATGTATTAATAAATGTTATGAAATTATTTTCACGAGCTTTACGTTTCTTCGTTAATAAGCCGAGTCGTTCAGCTCTTTAGGTGCTTCCTGCTTTGGGTTACGAAAGTCCAGAAATGTGGATTAACAAAAAGAACTGAGTATAACAATAATTTGTTTTCTTGATGCCGTCAGGTTGGATTAAAGCACTTTGGCCGGTCTTAGTCTAGTGGGACCAAGTGTTTAGGGTACAGGATTAGTAATCCAACAGACACGGGGTTCAAACCCTTACTAATGCTAAACTGCAGCTGTTGGGGCCCTTGAGCGACGCCCTTCATCCTCACCGACTTTATTTACTGTAACTGATGTAAGTCGTCTGTAGTCAGTGGTGCAGTCAGAATAAAAAAAAACAAAATAAAGGGTAGCACTTGGATTAAAGGCGGACTGTGGAGTAACATCCAGGAGATGCACCCCCCCCACACACACACACACTTGTTTGTAATGTACTGTAATATAAATACTGAAAATGTAAAAAAAAAAAAAAAACTAAAAATGAGGCATCGGCTTCAGTTTTGTGAATAAAATCTTTCGTTTTAAGTGTCGACGAGCTGCAGAGAGACGAGCAAGATTTTATTTATCATTTAAGATACGATTACGATTAAGATTTGGAGTCTTGGACCCCTGTCACGACTGAAATTGTTTTATTATTATTATTATTATTATTATTATTAAACTCAGGAGAAGCTGAAAGAAGTAAAAGAATCGACTAAACTAATCTGTTGAATTACGTTTTGCCGTTTGCCATCCTGGCACATCCGTGTTCTTAAGGCGGGCCTAAGCAAAGGAGTGTGTTTGTGTGTGTGTGTGTGTGTGTGTGTGTGTCACTCCGCCTTTGAAGATAAATATTGACCCGACAGAGTTTTGGTTCACCGATCAGCTTCTCCTTCTCACACTTGTATCTGTAAGGAATGTGTGTAAAGAATCAGTTACACACCGCACACACTCGGGTTCGACACCGTGGGCCAATAAAACACGTTCAGTCGGCGAAACAGGATGTTCAGAAGTATGTGAACACCGGGCCATAAGCATTATTAGACTGTGAATCGGAAGAGCCTAAAACGGCTTTGAAGACTTTATTACATCATTTATGACATCATAAATCGTTACATATAAGACAAATTATTACGATTATTAAGATTAGGGTTAGTTTAGACCAGGGGGCACCAACCCTGAAACTGAGAGCTACTTTTTGGGTACCAACTAATATGAAGAGCTTCCAGTTTGATCCACACTTGTGAAATCACAAATTTATAACCTTTAATGACATGTTACTATTAATAATGATGATATTCATCTATGTGAAG
>JAOUQU010220486.1:0-13883 GCA_028566735.1 Ammoglanis amapaensis | reverse complement strand
CACACACACACACACACACACACACACACACACACACACACACACACACACACACACACACACACACAAAGCATTACAGCTTTCTTTTTGGAATCACACAACAGAACATCTGCTATGCGTCTAGCTAGCACTGATGTAAATGCTCTGACACCTACCGACTGTGAAGAAAACATTAGCAGAAAGGCAGAGCAAGCATACGGAGAATGTAGCTGGAACATTTGGGATGGATTTTTTGACTGCAGCAGCTGGAGGACATTGTGGGGTCATTCCAAGCAAATAAGTGAAAAAGAGAAAATAGGAAATCCAGCAGCAGCAAATCGATGGAGAAAACACAGAATGGAAAGGTCATGCTAACGTGACAGATGACAGTGTTGCCAACATCAAAAGAAGTCACTTCAAGTCCAGTTGTTTATTACACAAGTCTGAGGTCAATGAGAAAACCTGTGGCATGCAAACGGTTACATTGGATGCTAAGAAGACATTCCATTAACAGAGCACCTTTAATTTGTTGAAGGAGGCAGTTTTGGTGGATGAATTCTTGTCGTTCAAACTGAATTCTGAACAAAAAAATTTGCATGTTTCAGCAGAAACTGAAAAGTAGCTGTTGACTAGCGACTGTATGTGATTTGTGCACTGCACCACATGACCAGCAAACTGAATAATAGTAAGAAAGTATACATGTACTTCTAATAGCCAGGAAGCATGTAATTGTATTAAACCTAATGAAAGTTCTAGAAAATATTTTGAATGTTCTCTTAATCTAAACAATTTATGTATCAGGTTTAATTCAATTACTGAATTTGATGCATTCAGAGAGTCTCAAATGTTATCTGTTTTGTGCAAACAATTCATTGTAACTAACAAATGGAAATCAAAGTGCCCAGGTGACGCAGACTTATTTGTCATTAACACATTAGCGCAGAGAGTCTAAACACTCCTGTTCAAAACACGGTGTTGGCAATGGTCTACTGGGCGCCACCATATCCACTAGGACACACAAACCAGTGCATTGTAGTGCTAGTCCTAAGCCAAATAAATAGAAAGGTTTTTTCAGAAAGAGCATCTATTCCACTGTAGTGACCCCTAATTAAGAGCAGCCAAAAGAAAGGAACGGGGTTTGGCTGCGATTGTTAGGGGCCGCCAAAACGAATTATAAAGCTGACGGTATTTCTGATTTGATATGGTTTTATGCTTGTTGTCCTTCATGACACATCCCATTCTATTTACTCGGTCTGAACGTGGCACTACAAAGAAAAAAATAGTATAATTGTACCTAACATTACATTTGGTGTTTCATTTTGATGCACTGCTTGTGTTGTTTTCAAACAAATAATGGACAATGTACATGACTATGAACTATGCATGACAAGTTTGTAAAGTGCATCTATATATACTGTTTTAACAAAAAATATTATTTTGAGTGCTCCCGTTAGAGGTTAGCACATCCACTAGATCATTGACCGCGTTATTTATTTGGCTTTTTTACACTGGATGCCTCTCCTGACACTACCATACAACCTCATAAACCCCAATCCATAATAAACAATCCAAACAATCAATAACCCCCGTATTCTGATTACCCAAACTAAAATCCATTGCGAATAATTAGCTTACAAAGTCAATTAGCAAATAGAGTCCAACAGTGTGTAATTTATCCTCAAGATCACTACAGCTGTTTTGTGAAAGTCTTTGAGGTTTGTTAGAAAACAGCATCATGGAAATCACAGAACATACCAGACATGTCAAATATAACTGTGCTAGGTTATAAAACAATTAATCACAAGTTCTGAACATCTCATGGAGCAATCATCAATTTATAGTCCAATAATAATAGTATGACAAAACCACAAATCTACCAAGACTTGACCGTCCACCTCGACTGACAGCTCAGACAAGGAGAAAACTAATTAAAGAACTAGCCAAAAGGCTTGTGGTCACTATAGAGGAGCTGCAGAGATCCACAGAAAATTAGATAATGCCAAACCTCCAATCTGATACATCTCTTAGCTAAATAGATTATTATATCATAATTTATTTGATCATTATCTGAAATGATACTGTCATAATTCCCCCAATTTGGGAATTTGCAGCGGTCAGAAACACCAGAGTGTAATAGCCAAGCCAAAACCTTGGTGAACCACTTTCCTGGTCCTGTCAGGTAGGCTAAAATAAGTTATAGAATGCTCTGATTTTACAAAATAACCAAAACAGGCTGGTAAAAGCATAAAAGAAGAGAATGGTAGAAAGTAGTTCCTTTTGCAGAAAACCAAACTTGGAAAAGGCCACTCAAGTCAGATGGGACCCAAGTTGAGATTTTTGAGTTAAAATCAAAACTCTATGTTAACCTCTAGAGACCCTGTGTCCTCATATGAGGACATTACATTTCTTGTTCTCTGCACCATTCTACCTATTTTTTTGGCCACATATGGACACACTGCCCATACCACCTAGTGGTCATATGACAACATAACATGCAATTGATTGAACACAAAATGGCGACAATCCCACTAGAAAGTTTCTACAGCCAGTCCAGACAAAAACATGGACCAAGTAAAAATACTAATCGAATTTCATTTTCAAAAGTTACTTATTTCTGTACAATAACATTAGCACTTTTGTTTATGTATTCTAATGTTTACAGTTTCAATGAAACAGTTTTGTTCTTTGTAAGCCAATTGTTTCTTTATTTTAGACCTACTGTCTCCATACGAGGACATTGTTATTTCCAAAAACGGCTTCATATACAAAGACAAAATTTAATTTTTATGCTTGTTAGGTCCTACTAATCCTAAATAGCTAGACGAAATAAAGAATGTACATCAGGGAAAAGTCTGGGTCTCAGGAGGTTAAACTAATACCAAACATCATCCTGAATACACTATCCTCACCGTGAAGGGGGCAGCATCAAAGTTGCATAGAACTGATGGTAAGATGGCTGGAGATAAATACAGGACAATCCTGGAGGAAAACCTGTTAGAGTTTACAAAAGACTTGAGACTGTGGTAAATGTTTTCCTACCAGCAAGACAATGACCCTAAACATACAGCATCAGAACAACAGAAGTTCGGACCAAAATCCCAATGAGAATCTGCAGCAAGACACTTCTGTTTAGAGACACTCTACATCCAATCTGCTTTTTTCAGCTTTTTTTTTTTGCAAAGAAGAATGAGAAAACATTTCAGCCACTAGCTGTGAAATGCTAGTAGAGACATACCCTAATAGACTTGCAGCTGTAATAGCAGTGAGAGTAGTTTTACAAAGTAATGCCATACATTGTTTTAAAAAATATATGAAAAACCGTTCTTTTCACTTTACAATCACGTGCTTCTTTGTTTAGTCTTTTACACAAAATTCCAATAACAAACATTTAAGTTTGAACAAATTATTTTGCGCGACACGGTAACTATAATGTTTAGATTTATTTTCAAATTATAAAATCATATCTGTGAAAACATGCATATACACAAACATCATTTCCCTCAAAGCACCATATAAAATGCATTCCCCACCTTAAAAAATCTAAGACATGGGCATATGAATAATTGCATTGTGCAACAATCTGCACCTCAGAGAAAATAATTACCTACCATAAAAAGAGCAATTACCATCCTGGCACAGACCGACAGCACATTTGAATGTGTCTGCCAGAGACGACTGCGTCTACACAACTGTTTGCTTATTGGACTAAAGCCTTGAGTTAAAGCAAAGACAAGTATACCCAGGTTCAAATATTACCACGAAGGCTAATGTTGTCACACTAAATGCTTTGCACATAACATCACTTATCTGGTGCAAATGGATGTGCCTAATTCTGTTTATACGTATCATGACTATCTCCACACATATTACATTACACAGAGTGGTGCTATTACTGCAAAAAAAGTTATAGTAATAGAGTTACACTGAATACATTATGTAGACGTGTAGTGGGAAATGTTGGGCATAAAGTAAATGGCAAACAAAGACGGAATGGCAGAATCTATTCAGAGCTTTTTATTAGGATTATATTCAACATATCCACACAAAATTGAAAATAGCCCAATCCACATTTGTACCTCAGTCTTTGCTGTTGTTTTCTCCAGATGAAATCAGGAATTATTCTCAGCTGGTTATCAGTTCTTAACTCTCTCTCTCTCTGAGGAAACGGCCCCACTCATCATAAAGACTCTATGACATCTTCACATAAAGGGAACTGTTTTGGGGTACAATTATTTGCATAATAACTGCGTGTAAAGCTGTGCGTTTGATGCTCGCTCACGCACTTCCCATTTAACAAGCCAAGGGTTTTTGTCCTTTTTTTGTCACAGTTATTCTGGCAGCAGAGCGCAGTGTCAGAAAATTAATCACAATCTTCTGACTGTCTCCTTTTGAGAAAACGGTAATCTATCACGCCCTCGTGTTTGTCCTGACAGTTCAAATCGAGCTCACCATTTACATAAGCGAGAAAGACAGAGAGTGAGAGAGAGAGACTGAAAGAGGGAGAGAGTGCCAGAGAGATTTTTGAGATTCACAGCATTAAATTGTTTTAATCATTCAATTCTTAATTATCAGTAATTAGTACTTAGTAATGTTTTAACACAATAAAACAGACAAATTAAATCTATAAACAGATGCTGAGTATCAGAAGCTGAATATTCAGCTAGCACCTTCAAGTTTAAATAAACATGAGCTATTCCACTGACCAAATTGGTGCCCCCTAGTGGGCACAATTGTCAAATTTTGCTCGAAAAAAAGTGAACTGGGTGAAAAAAAAACAAAAAAAAACAAAGGTAGGGTATTCAACACTGTGTGAGGTCCCCATTTAGCAGCCAGAAGTACCTGTGGCGAATTGGAGAAGGTGTATGGTGCATACACTTGAAATGGTCAAATAAGAAAGGGTCATGGATAGATTGCAAAGAATGCATGTAAAGTAAATATAGAGGGTCTGCAACAACATCACTTTCCACCTTGGAAAACATCACTTCTTTAGTCTGTGTGGCAAAACATTTTACTGAATGGATGCGTTTACATGGGAAAACAGTGCAACAAAGAAAACCCAAGGCTTATCATGAAACTTTTCTATAAATGCTGAAAAAAGCTGAACGTATCATATAAATCAACACAAAGATTTTAGTAAGTAAGTAATAGTTTAGTTTAACTTAAGGTATTATTCTACAACAATAGCAAATGCACATCCAAATGCATTATCTTCTGTTTTCTTTGGTTTTTAACAGTGGTGGTGCCGATATCCTGCTGAATCTATGTGGAGAAGTCATACACGTAACAAATCTTTCCCATTTTGTTGTTTTTGTTTGTATTTCAGACAATGCTAACGATGCAGCCTTTTGCCACTCAGTGGCTGAAACCACAGTGACTTCAGTCAGCAGTGACATCATTTGCATACCAGCATAACATCTTCAGACTCAGATCAGCCCCATACTAAATAAAAAAAACTAATCTAAGAAAACGGGGGGAAATCCATCAATAAAGTGATAAAATGTTATTATTGATATGAACTTGATATTTTGATCTGCGTTTTAGTCGTTTGTGGTCCTATTGGTCTCTGCTATCTGTTATTAATTGAGTGACTTGTGCAAGAAATTCCAATCTCCCTCCAAGGAGAAAGTCTTGTCCTATGACTTGTAAACACCTTCACTAAGCTAAGCTTGTGGTCATTCAGTCATTTTGCCTCTCTTTTTCTACAGCACTGACACTAAATGATAGAAACTGATAGCTCCCAGACAGCTGATGTTCCAGTTTTTCTCTTAGTACTCTGGATAATGTTATCTTGGTCTGTGATGACCTGTAGAACTTTCTGGGAACAGATTCCTATCTTTCTTTGGAGCAAAGTTTATTTTCCTTAGATCGCCTGCATAAAGCAACTTTATTACTTGCAATATTTTTTAATATTTGCATTACTCCAGCAGTTGTATTGGTCAGGATGAGACGTCTATACTAACATGTTGATGCTTTTTTGTGATTGCTGGGGCTTTGTGGGTTTGTTTTTCAAGAAAACGTGTGCAAATTAAGTCTGTGCCAGGTTCTTCTTGTATAGCTTTAGCAAAAGCATCTTTTCAGCTCCTTATATTGAATCCTTGGCCACCTTTCTGGATTATTAGGTGCAATGTGGGCACTGGAGTTCATTGCCCCAACTATGGACCATTCACCAGCTTCAATAAATTCATCATCTGAAACACCGGCTCCTGGACTGTACTCCTGGACTCCTGGACAAGCCCATCAGTCACTCAACAAAACCACATAAGTCATAACCTGGTAGCTAGACAAAAACAAGGTTAAAGCCATCAACAAGTAGGAACAAGTTTTTCTAACAAATGTCAATTTTTTATTGAAGGACCACATCGATTCTACTCAGCTTTGTACTGATAACCCGAAAAAATATCTACATTAAGAATTATTATAATTTTTAATATCTTTTTCTGAAAGTTGCAGTCAGAGTGCAGTTTCTGCCATTAAACGACACCCCTGAAACAGACAGGGTTAAGGACCTTGCTCAAGGACCCAACAATGGTTGCGCCAAGTTTTTCTCTAGACAATACCTCTTATTTATAGCTTTTTAGTTAAACACCCCGCCCTCATGGTGCTTCTAAAATTCAACATGCTTGGGGCTCTACTGTCTTGAGAGTCTTCTATCACTTTGGTAAATTGGATATTTTATGCGGCACTTCCTTCTGGTTATTCCGTGCTTCAGGATCATATTTATCAGGTCTATAAGCCTACAGCTCTGCATAAACTCTACAGCCATCTTTTCCATCTTAGAGGGCTCAGAGGCCTTAGTCCCATTGCTCATGCATCGATAAAGCAGTCGTTTCCCTTCGGCTACTTTTGGCTCTTGATTAAACGCAGGGAATAGGTGCATCCGAATCATGAATGGAAGCCATCCAAGTACTGATTACTCCAAATATGTTTTTTTCCTTATAATTTCACCCAGCCAGATTTACTTAATACTGCTTATACTGGCCTTCACACCCCTTACTAGTACTAGTTTGAATTATCTTTGTCAAATATGGTAGAATAATTGTGAGCAGATAGATTCCGGTTCAGTCCTTTGTTACACAATGATTAATAAACTAAAACTAAAAGAAACTTTGCAGGTAACTCAGTCAAGAGGGATTTTACAGAATATTAGTACCCACTTTATGATGTTGAACATACAAACTCTGAGCCTAGTGGACAGGACTACTCCTGGTCCTTCTGGTCTGAACAAGAAACACCTAGATAATCATAACTAGCCAACCATAGAGGGAATTCACATGATGTCACCATTTGGTGGCGTCAACTCCTTATACATTCTCCCACCTCAAGTGATTAAAGGAAAACTTTCAAATAGCATTCCATAATATTGAAAATATACAAAAAATAAAATAAACTACATTTTGTCAGTGTAAATTTTGAAATAAACAGCGGTCTACTGTAAAATCAATTGTGACTGCAATTTACCAACCAGTACAGAATTGTAGTTATTCTGAAAAACAGCTATTTACTGTTTAAACTAATAGATAGTGGGTGACATGTGAATTGAAGTGGTAGCAGATGTTTATGATAGAATATTTCCTCCAGTTGGTTTCAGCCATACTTACTCTTGGAATTATTCATTTGATTAAGTTTCTGTGGCTATATTACATTTCTAAACATCAGTATTAGTGTCACAGCTTAATTTTGTAATGCATGAGTGGATTTATATTTTTTAGGCAGGAGTTAGAAGCTAACACCAATAGCATCAGCAAAACATGATATTGTTTATAGTATGAGTCCGTTTTAGTAGACCTGTTTATTAGTGGTAAAACACAATTTAAGATTTTTAAAATCTGGTTCATTCAAATGTGTGTTGACAATTGAGGTGGTTGAACTACAAAATAACGAGATTTTTTTTTATATGAGCATCTGACACCTTACGTGTAGATTTCATCGGTGATTTTTGACAATATTATGATTAGTCTTCCCTTTTAATTAGCTACAGCTTCACTTTTACACCAGAAATGAAGCTTGCTGATAGCTAGTTAGCCGACTGCCATTTGCCTGGTTTGCTGGCTTTTGTCTGGTAGGTTTTATTGTTGGCTGGCTATTTAGGGTTCATTAGCGGTTATATATACTAAATTTATTAGTATATAGTAAATGTATTAGTGGTCCTATATACTAAAATTGATGTTATTTGCATGTCCATTTTTTCACAGTTGCATATTGTAAATAAAACAGTTATCGAACATTATATTATCATCTTTTTATTCGATAGTTTGTAAACCAACTGCACTGTGACATATCAACATTCCTGCTTTCGGACATTGACTTTCACAAAGTTAGAGACAAAAACAGTAATATACACACGCAAACACAAATCATCCATGCCTCTTGTCGGTCCCAGTCCCCTTATGAACCTTATTGCTGACAGATTGCATTCTGGGTTTTGCAGCCATCAGCATCAGTTGCATTGGCTGGTGTAAGTAACACAATCTGGTGTCTTAATTTCCACCAGCTGTTCCCTCAGCCACAAGAGAGGAACAAAGAGCGGCCAGAGCAGAACACCTTGATGATCTGATAGTGGGCAGATCACATTAAAATGGGACATGACGGCAGTTAGCATGAGGAGGAGTGGAAAAGGGCAGATGGGCGAGTACGTATAGACATGTTCAGTAGTGCAGAGACATGCAAGTTAAAGATCATATGAAATAATAGCAATTTTCTTCCTAGTGACCAGTTATATTAAGTAATGTGCAGCTTCATACACATGGATGCCTTCTTAATTACCTTAGATAATAGCTAATCTTTAACTGACACATTTATACCAATCATGACTATACATTTTTAATAAAGGGTAAATTAAACTGTTTCAGATCAAGTGATCTGTAAGAACATCTATAAAAAAGAGGGCTTTTTGTCTTTATTGGATTTAAAACATCGGCTCATTAAATAACGAAAACATAGCGTTTCACACGTATTAAGAACCATTTTAAATGTTTATTTTAAATTATCTATACAAGCTAACCCAGTTCTTTTCAGGTCTACTATTTAATCTAGGAAACTAATTATCTTTTATGCAGACCTTATCACCAGTGTATTACTGTTCCTTCCATGGACATGAAATAGATACTAACTAACACCCAATAACAGCTGCAGTTTTGAATATGCTCTGACCCTATAGTCTATGGCCCTTGTCAAACTCTCTGGAACTTTAAAATTTCTTATTTTTTTCCTGCTTTAAGAACATCAAATATTTAATTGCTGCCTAATATATCCCACCCACTAACAGGTAACATAATAAAAATATTATCATTCATCATCGGTCATATTGTTATGTCGAATTGGGTCCAGTTCACTTCTTAAACATTCATTATGAATCATATGTTGTCACCAAAAGAGGTATCTGTTGTTTACCCAGACCAAAATCTCCAATCTAATTTCCTAGCATTTGTATCCAAGCTGTGTAAAACATAACATATATAATAACTGCATGACTTTTACAATACAAGTTAACATCTATCCTGACATGAATATTTAGTAATACTTTTTTTAAAGGATGGATGTCGTAAATTGATCATAAAAAAGGAATAACTACAGCATAAAAGTGCAAAGTGAAATGCAAAAAAATGTGTGAGCATTCGTAAAAGTTTGAGTAAGTTTACTGAGTATGTAATAGAGGATGTGATAGAAGTTACAGTTCTGGGAAAGAAGCCATTATTCTACCTGCTTGTCCAAGTATTTACTGTCCTGTATATCTGTCAAAAACCTCATGAATACAACAGGTCCAACACAGTGCAAATTCACAAATGCACATATTCACACATAAACACTTTTAGTTACACTAATTGGCCTTTGAGGCACTTTTAGTTGCACTGATTGGCCTTTGAAATTGTAGAAGAAATTACCTTAGTTGCCAGCCAGAGGAGTCGAACCCACTGTGAAGTGAGTGGTGCTTACGGCACCACTATTCTGCTCAGTTTGATTGGGTAATTGTTTATTAATTTACTCATTCATTAAGAAGCTAACATCATGTTATACACTTTGTTTTTGAATACACTTGTCCAGGCAGAACAAGTAGTTCTGATAACTCAAGTTCCACCCGTTCATGGTTTAAAATGTCAAAAAATAACATCATTAGGCCCAGAGAAGACACTACAGAGCCACGAGGAAAATGTGCAGGCACCACAGAAAATTACCCAGACTGGTGCAGGAATCAAACCCAAGACCTTTTTGCTATAAGGCAACATTGCGATCCACTGAGCCAACATGCGCCATATGTAACTGTATTGTCCTGTCTCCAATAGTGCTCTCCAAATTTACATGTGTAGTATAGTACATAACGTTTAGTAATTTGTTTAGTGTTTGTTGTTTGTATAGTTTTTTCCTGTTATATTTAAGTGTTTACGGGAATAAAATTAATATGTGCACATATAATTCACTCAAAGAAAATCTTGCCACCTGCATGCTCACACTGATTCAATGCAACGGTGGCTGCACAAAAAATCCATAGCACTAAATTTCTCCTTTAAGCAGAAATGTAGCAACTGCCATCTCCAGTAGCTCAGCAGTGCATAACACTCGAATATTGTTTTCTTTTGGATGTGAAGGGTCATTTTCCTCACTTTCAGACCACGTCTTTCAGCAACATTTGAAGAAAAAAAAAATCACATTGCGGACTTGACAGGTTCTTTTCTAGTACAGTCTTGTAATAGTAGATTTGTTGCTTTACCAATGATATAATGAAAATGTTGTTTTTTTCAGTCCTTACAACTACAAAATATAGAACATGTTATGTAGTATTATATGTAAATCAGAAAACAGTTATATGGGCTTAAGATTCACTGTGACCGCTACTATGAAATGGAAAACAAAATCATGTAAATGCTAAAAATGATATTTAGTAATTTTTTTCTATTGTGTGTTAAAATGGCTGCTCTCTACTTTTTTACTGAAAGCTGGATAGAAATCATTAATTAAAAAACATTTTTCTACAAAATCACCTTTGTAGCATTGCACCATTTTAATAAATGGTTTTCATTTGAGCATGTATCTACTGATGTGCAGCTGCTTTCACATTATCATCTTTTTAATAGGTATAATGTGTCTCCTTTAAGACTTCATTTACAAGTGAGTTCTTCATATTTATTCCAACACAAACATTTTCAGTGCAGATGTGGCAAATTCCTGACATTGATGGCACTGAAGTAAAATTCCGGTGTCAAGCTCATATGGGTAAACATGTTTCCATCAGAATCACTTCAAAGTAAACAACAGAAAAGATACTTAGAATGGGATGTAAAGTTGTTAGCAATAAACTGTCAGTATTGCACAATATTAGTTAGAAGATGCATCAAGAACTGTGATTCCTGCTTGACTTGTTGAGTTATACATCATTGCTCACAGAAGATAGTTCTGTTTTTGTTTGTAATTTTACATAAGGTCACTAAAAGGTTAAGAGGGTCGCTTCAGCCTCATTAGCAATTATATAAAGACTCCCACACATTTTGCTCAAAAAGTAGAAAATCAGGCTTTTTTATGCACCTTGGTCATCACAGATCATTAAAACGCCTTCAGATTCCCAGAGCTGATATCATATCGGTTTCACAATGGAACATGGATCTCGGAAGAGTCTTCTGCACTACATCACTCCACACCATGAGCGAAATCCAGATAAAAAATGGTCTGCTTATGAATCAGGACCATTTTTACTTAATATATTGAGCTCAATGCTAACGGTCCTTTCTGGGAGGAAATATAGGGTAAATTATTGTGCATGAGGAGTGGTCAAATAAACATATTTGTACAACGGGCACAATCAGTTCAAGCATGAGATAAGATTGTACATGGTATTGTGGTGTTTGTGGTATTATAATAGTCGAATGATGAAGATAAGTCTAGCTGGACAGCTTCTATTATCAGATTCCGATAAAAATTTCCACTTAACAGTCATCTTTCAGTAAGATCTGTCTGCATCTTGCTGGGGAGGATAGATTTACATGTTTGCTAGCAGGCCACTGCACCAGCAGAGGTTGTATTATTTGGTGCAGAGGGTATAATGACAGGTAATTTGTCACACACTGACTAAAGCTGTCATCTGTGGTAAGATGGCATGCTGTCATAGAGACAGCATTTTCTTTTGCTATGTGTATGTACCCCCTTAAGCTCAAAACATAGAGGGGGGGGGGGATTGAAGAGACTATAGGGGCTATAGGAACACAGTACACGCTTATAGTTTCTTGGTAAACTCTACCGCTAAATATTTATAAATGTGTTAAACATGTATATCAAGCATTTCTCATAAAGTTTCCACAACCTTGGAATAATCTGCCTCTGTTTGGGACTTACTTACTTAATACCAAGTTTTACTTACTTAATACAAAGACTAAGTCTAAAAAGATTCAGAATGTCTGAAAAGACATTAAAACTACGAAGGACCGCATATGGATTTAAGTAGTAAACACAAATTAAACCAAAATCTTTTATAATTTAGATTTCTACAAAGAAGCTATTTTTTTCTTTGATTACAGAGATTGCAAATTGACTATCATTAATTTGGAATTCTCTCAACCAGCTTTATAAAGCAGCCAATTTTTAAGGTTTTCCTATAGTCAGTGTGTGGCATTTTAACACAGAAAATATTGAAATCATAAATATTTGTTTGCTAATGCATGACATTGTATATATTTTTAAGCAATATATTTATTATTTTATTTGCCTGGGTCATAACGTTAATTTCTGTTTTGAACTAAAAATCAAAAATGTTTTTAATTTAACAATATTAAATAAACCAGGTAATGTAAGAATATGTAAGAAAATACCTCAGATAACCATGTGCTAAGCAAATACTAATGATGGAATCTATAAAATCTATGCTAACAACAAAGCTAAGCTAATGACACTACAGAGTCAAAGAAACATAAATTATGTTTTGCATAAGCCAAAATTATTTTCCCAGAATTTTTTGATCAAATTGTTGCCATTTTAAGTCCCTCTGCAGCAAATGACCACTGCTGGGCTTTTGAGCAAGAACAAACCATTTCTGTTCTCTGTGTATATTTTGTCTTTGTATTTTGGGCCAACATTCTTTGGCCTCTCCACCACCACACCTTTCATTCTAAGGTGGATTTGTTTGTTTTTTGGTGTTGTTTTTGTTTATTTGTTATTTAGTGACCAGATGCCATAGTTGTTTTTGTTTATACATGTTTTTCTTATATTAGTGATAAAAATGTTGCTATTTTAATACAAAATCTTTTCCTCAATGTCTAAATAGAGACACAAGAGGAGCTCCTGGATCCTGGAATTTAAATCCCTGAAAAGCCATCAGCATGTGTCCTTCAGAGCCGTCTGGAGTTTGTGAAAGCCTCTTAGATTCATCTGGAAGGTCATCTAGAAAAACGTATAAGACGAGTCGAAGCAGTATAATAACAGCAACAAGACTGTGAGATGTCCGATGTGACAAGAACATTAGACATCTGCAATGGTTACTGGATCCTTGGGCAATTTCTATACTGGGTACAGGAGGCCTGGCAACCTTTCCACTAGGCCATGCATAACCGATGACTGGCAAGAGCGGCAAAGGGCACTTCAAGTTGGGCACAAAAAGTTTTTCAATATGTTTTTGTTAACATAAGAAAGCTAAAAAATAATTGGAAACTTTTCAGAATTTATCAATAAAACACCCAGGAAAAGGGAGTAAAAACCCAGAAATAATTCAAGTGTTACTGACGAGTCCACACTTGTGCACCTTTATACCGATAAAATGTCAATAAAACATATGTACATACATTGGTTAATAAGTACATACGTTGTAAATATACATTTACATCATATACATACATTTTAAAATGTACGCCTAAATTAAAATTTAAAATATATGTGTGTGTGTGTGTGTGTGTGTGTGTGTGTGTGTGTGTGTGTGTGTGTGTGCG
>JAOUQU010220379.1:0-13883 GCA_028566735.1 Ammoglanis amapaensis | reverse complement strand
GAGCAGACAGGGTTAAGGGTCTTGCTCAAGGACCCAACAGTGTAGCCGAGTGTAGCAGAGCCTGGATTTGAACCCCCCACCTTCACAGCCCAACGCTCTACCCACTAGGCTACACTGTCCCTGACAATGAAATAAACTATTCTGATTCTGATTCTGGTGTGGGTGACATAGCTGTTTGCTATCTAAATTGTGTCTCTTTATTTTCTATAATTCTTCTTTTTTTGATAGTTTGGGAAGGAGAGTAACGCAATTTCAGTTTGCTGTATGTTCTGTACATATGCAAAATTGACAATAAATTCTACTTTACTTGACTTGGTCGCTATCTGGAAATTTTTTTTAGCAAAATGTTTGGTCTTTATCCAAATTGTTCGCTTTCAGAGGTATTCACTAACCAAGGTTCCACTGTATAATAAATATGCTGATGGATACAGCTATAACATATTCATTATCATATTTCGTTATGTTTTGTTGTCCAAATTGAGTTATTCAAATTCTTAACATTATGTGCAGTTTGTTTTTGTTTGTTTTTTAATTTATTGGATTTTTGTACAAAAGAGACTTGTTCCACATTTCAGTTTTGTATTGAAAGTATTGAAACAGTGAGGCAGATCCAAGCTTTTTAATTATACTTAATATATACCTAAAATCTTAATTTTTACCTTTAAAACCATTTTGATTTGCAATATCAGTATGATAATTGTTTAAACTTGCTCTAAGCCTGAACCATTGCCTCGTGTAATATTTGGAATAAACTGGAATGTCTACCTAAGTGTTGTTGGCAGAGTTTATTGTTTTGTAATGCAAACTGTGCCCAGATTTAAACATTATATAAGTTGTTGATTTCTCCCTGATTTCTACCAACAATACCATCATTGTGCTTCTTTTTTTCAAAAATTGTAAGAATTTTTTACCGGCGCAAGATACGTTTATATGCAGATAAGCTTTCTGTAAAACGAGCCACAACCATATCGTCTCTCGACAAGCTCAGTAGATGTTGTAATGAGCTAATAAAGAAGTCAAGGATTCAAGGCTTTCCTACCGTTTATGAATAACAGCCAATCGTTGTGTACATAGGTGAGGTTCATGTTGGCTGTATATTAACATCCATAAATTTAGTGACTGATTACCAAATTATTATCCTTTTTCCCTATCATAGGGTATCTGATTTGCTATACAAAATAGGAAACACTTTCTACAGGTCACCAGGCTATTAAATGACGAACACATTCACACATGCACTCTTACCTAAAGAATGTTTACATGCATGATATTGAACTATGGTAGGAAAACTTTAACTTGTGAATCAAACAAAAGACATATAGTGACAGCGCCACCCACTGCAGGCAATTCGAGCATTTAAAGGAGGCGATTACAGACCAAAAAATATATGGTTCAAACATACACACACAAACATGCACACAAGCAGACATTATACCTACTGAAATTAATAAAAGAATACTGTAACAACAATAATAGTATTAATAATAACAATGAAGCAAAAGGATAAGATAAAGTAAATATAATTGTAGTTATGGTCTCATAGTTGTTTTTTTGAAATAGACATGTAATGTTTGGCATGTTTGCTTTTTTACCATGATATCGACTTCATAATTTCTAGAAATTATCTAAGCAAACATCTGAATTTTAATTTCACACACAAGCAAATACTTGCAACGAAGACACCACTTATTAAACTCCACTGCAGAGCAGACAGTGTTTGCTAGACTCTTACATGTGCAAATGTCTTGTGTTATATGTTGATTTAATTGTTAACAGGTGCAATAATACACGTGTGCAACCTTTTCGTTTTTATATGTAGACTCTGAGGGTTGGTTGTGCCATAATAAAGAGCTGTCAGTTATCACCTGGACAAAATAAATATATAAAAAAATAAAAAATGCTTAAGCCTTTTAATTATACCTCACACATATTTAAAACCTTAGTTTCGACATTTATTACCATTTTGATCTGCCTGTGGCAATATTAATATGATAAAAAAGCACCTTTGCCTCACATATTGAAGGTACTGGGTTTCATTCTTAAGTGGGGTGGAGTTTTTCTTTGCAGATTTCCTCCAGGTGCTCCAATTTTCTCCCACAGTCCATAACATGCAGCCAAGTTAACTGGAGACTCTAAATAACTAATTAACTCTAGACTCTGGAGACTCCCAGGAGGCAGAAAACAGTGTGTTGTATTGTGGTCCCAAGCCAGAATAAATATTGAAGGTTGCATCAGGAAGGGCAACAGTGTAAAATCAATACAGATCACGATCCACTGTGTAGAACATTAAAGCAACTTTCAAGACTGACTGTAAAAATACAATGTCTAATAGAAAAGTTTGTACTTCTAAAAGAGTACAATAAACGGTTAGTGCTGGAAAATAAAACAATGTAATCAGCACAGATGTGCAATGAACTATCTGCTTGTAAAGTTATGAACTTGTGCCTCCAAGAAAACTTGTGAATTTTGATAAAATGCAGTTGTAAGCCAACATGTTATTACAAGTCCCTTTCAGCTATTCTGCTTTCATCTAAAAAATCCTTAGTGTTTAATGATTAATTACTTACCTGTCGCGCTGCTTTTTCTTCTTCTCAGATTTATGTTATTATTATTTTTCACTCTCTCATCACTAATTCTCTTACTTTCTGACCACCTACAAAACTGAAACATGGCTCTGTCATGTTCTTGGATAAAAATCGCTTCTCACTTTCCTATATTTGATGGTTTGTTTGACAGACATACTCATTCATTCACCATTAATCAGAACATCCTACCAGCGTCACGTCAGAAATTACCAAAAAAAAATGTATCATTCTGACATACCCAGAAGGGGATTTGAATAGCAGCTGGTAATGCTGGATATTACGTGCTAATCACTCTCTCTCTCTCTCTGTAATTGATTATCGTCCGTTTTCCCCAGTTCCTGGGGTAGGTCGTTAATGTTTGGAACAGAGTTTTCCATCCGGATGCCCTTCCTGACGACAACCACCTGTAAGTGGTGGGAACTTGTGAGACTACTGGACAATTTCACATTTCCGATCGATCTAGTGCATGTTTTTGGACTGTGAGAGGAAACCGGAGTACCTGAAGGAAACCCACGCTGCCACGGGGAGAACATGCAAACTCCGCACAAAAAGTCTCCAGCCCGACCCGGGGATCGAACCCGGTACTTCTTGCTGTGAGGCGACAGTGCTGAATTACTCAGCCACCGTACCGCCCATACGTGCTAATCACTAATGATATAATAAATTTAAGTTACAATACTTAACCTTAATAGTTGGATGAAAACCAAGAATGTTAGATGCTTTATACTTTTTTTAAAACATTTCGACTGAT
This sequence comes from Ammoglanis amapaensis, assembly GCA_028566735.1. Classification (NCBI taxonomy): domain Eukaryota; kingdom Metazoa; phylum Chordata; class Actinopteri; order Siluriformes; family Trichomycteridae; genus Ammoglanis; species Ammoglanis amapaensis. The sequence continues at coordinate 10,547 of JAOUQU010220379.1, read as the reverse complement.
TTATATAGACATTTGAAACATTTTGACGTTCGAAGTTCAACTTAACCAGAGCTAAAGAGAGCCACAGCTATTTTTTTTTCTCAACGACCATTTAATGTTAATGTACATTGACAGGAAACAGACTGGAAAAACTTCAGTTAATTTAATTGTTTAGTTACTAACCTGTTCTCACACATATTTCCTGTCACCTTTAAAGTTCAGTCACCATGATCCAGGGTTTAACGTACCTTGACCTTAGAACATTCTTTAACTTCTGTTGAGTGCAATTGTGTACAAAAGTGTACACTTATTTTCTCCAATCAAAGCACACTGCACTAATATCAGGCAGATATTTTTCTATATTTTATACAAAATAAATATCACTGTGTATAGAGCAATGAATATAGAAGAAGGTGTCATACTGTTATTTCCGATCCCTGATAACAATATTTGAACACTAACAGAAGTGTGAAGACTAGAAAGTCACCTAATTCTGTTTCTTTACGACCATGATGGTACAATAGTTTTATTGTGTTTAATGCATTGATTTAATGCTGAATGAATATTAACTGACACTAGGACACTAGGAGACACTAGGAGCTGGGCCACAGTCGGTCAGCCAGCATCGGACCCAACAATTCTCACGGAAACTGGGCCAGATCTGGCTCTGTTAGTTCTAGTTGATTCTGACACTCTGCCAACTGTCCCGATAGTCAAGTGGGACCTGGGCCAGATGATTGTGCTACCTGAGTTGCCTATTAAACCGAGAGAGTAAAATGAACAAATCTTGGCCCCAAATAAGAACGCAGCCCTGAATAGGTACACCAGGTTATCTGCTAGAGAAATCTAAATATAATTTCGACTTATAATTGATAATTTATACTCCTTTTTCACCACTGAATGAATTTAGACACCAATTAACACACACTAGGAGGCAGCATTGTGCATACACGCTCGGCACAGTGGACAGTCCAAGCCATGGCTAAACCAAGGGCATTTAACATATTTATGAAGACATTTTAAATCACTAGTAATTTGATAGTTTCGTATGTTTTTCCCACATGTGACTATAAAACTATAGAAGCACCAGTTAAGGAAAAGTTATTGGTTTAGCACGATTGTTCTAAAGATGTAGAAAGACATTTGAACATTTGCCGCCCTCTGCTGGCTCAGAACGTCTCTGCAAGCAATTCTGCTTTTTTATTTATATATTTTTGACTTATTTGACAAATTCAGATAAAAATTCCACAGACATTAGAAATTCCACAGACACAAGCTTAAAAATAAATATATTTAAATATATATATAATTGAATACAGCTATATAATTAAAACAGTTACAAATAATGGTTGGTACTGATTTAGCTGTTTTTGGCAACATCCAGAAACGTAAAAACATAAATTGTTAATTAAAACAAGACTAAACTTGTTTTAAATAAATAACATTTTAGTGTTAATTAATAATATAATTTAAAATTGCATTAAAAGTAAATCATATTTTGCAATGTGACATTGTGAATTTAATTTATTTTTCCATTTACCTATTATATAGTTTTACCACCGCCTGAACATATCTTTTCTTTTCTCTCATAAATAATAATACATAAAGAAGAGTGTTTTAAACTTTTATCATATTATAATTTGTTTTATCAGTAATAGAATCAAAACCACAACCGGAAAGTGTATTTTGGCGCCCTCCAGTGGTAACTTTAGAACTACAGAACTTTATAAAGCTCATAGACAAGTTTTCAGATTCATTTGTTTTGTTTGTTGTAAATTACACTGTAAATATGTAATTAGGAATTAGGAAACACATTTCTCTCATCATCCAAAGACTTTTCTCATATTTAAAGAAGAATGTTGACATTTTACTTGAATAAAAAATACATTAAGATGAAGAAAATATTAAATAAAAAAGCATATAAGGTAATCTAAGAATATCTTTGTATCAGGTATCTGTATAGTTCTTGTGTCCTTTTATTGGAAATATTAATAAAGTTTCATAAGCTCACTTTATGTTTTGCTTGGTCTTTATCTTCTCACACTTCCGAATGATGACCACAGACAAATTACATTAAACAAAACTGCAAGTGAATGAACTGTCAGCTGTTTAGGATTGTTGCGTAGTGATGAAAAGCTTAATTGCTGTGCCACTATGCCACCAGCCTGGCGACAATCGAAGCTCCAACCATTTTCTTATTTGTTTGCCGCCTGATTCAGGATCTACTCTAGTTACATCTCTTTAATTAAAATCATGATGTAGGGGAAAGGTTCATTTTAGTCTCTTATGGCAATGCCAATTCACAGAAAAGTTAGACAATTATTACTACTAATTATAAATGCTAACTGCAAAAGAGCAAAATTGTACCTATATGGAACTGATATTCAATTATTGTTCTTGAATGTTTTTTTGGTAGTTTCTGACTAATTCTGGTTAGATTGAAGAAAACAATACATCTAAATGTTAAACTTGTTAAAGTGTATTACCTGTAGTACCTGGTTGTCCAGAATCAAAAACAAAAAAAATGCTTAAAAATAGAACACAAACACATCCTCCAGCTTCCAAAATGGCAACCAATTAGGATTACACAAGTTACCACTTTATCACTGTTAGTACAATATCCATGTGATAGTGCCCTCTGTTGGCTAGTATGAGAACCAGCAACCTTAGATGTGACATTTTTACCTGACTGCTAGTCAACAACCCAGCAAATGAATGAAAGAAAAGTGCAATAATCAAATACCTTTCTGATCAAATATTGTGCACTAGGGTAGTTCTAGTCTCCAGTACCAGCCTAGTGCCACTTGACTGGCATCTTAGTGACAATCTTAATGATTGTATAGGCTAGCTGGACATCCACACAGATCTGGGATGGCTGAAGATCTTTGGTGAAATGCTTTGTTGTTCAGGAGAATTCTGCAGTTTATTAAAACCCATAAAAATCAAGCCATTGACTCAACCGAAAAGCATCTTATGAAGGAGCAAGAAATGCCTAAATGGTTTTAAAACCCCTCACTGCTTTACTATAATCAACAACTACTTGTTGTTAAATAAGGTTCTTCCAGCATCATATCAGATATTATTTCAGACAGCTCTGATCACTAAACACAGTGGTAATCTGGCCTAAAGCCCTTCACTTTCCAATAGACTTGCAAATCGGCCTTGCCTTCTGTCACTTCATTAGCATACAGATGTTGGTAAGAAAGGGAGAGTTGATTTCCAAAGGAGCCATGTGGAGAGAAGTGGCCCTCAGTTTTGTTTACAGCCCCTGACCCAGAGAAAGGCTGGAGCTATTGTCCGTGGACGATTGACAGTGGGTCGTTTCTTAGTGTGGGGTGCAGGACAAAGACTTAAGGCTGTGCACAAAGGTGCTCATCTGTTCTTTCAGAACGGGGGTTGGGTGAGAGTTGATATGTGTGTCCAGCTGTCAAGTGTTGCGGATGTGCCATGAAATGTTATTTTCCATAAAAACGAATGAACTAGATTGTAAATTATTCGCATTTAGGTTTCTTTGTCTCTTTTGTCTGTCACATATATTGTCCAAATATTATAGGGGTTAAAAATTAAGAATCAATTAAAATTAATAAAACTAAAGAAACATTAATCAATTAGACATTGTTCATGCCTCGTGGAAGGTTCTACTGAAAGACTTATGTTGATTATTTTTATATGAATTTCAGTATAATCTCAGGTTAGGGTTGCAGCAGGTCAGATTCTATCAAGAAGCACAGAACATGGAATTCCTAGATAATGTCAATCCATCTCTGTACTGCAGAAATGTGGTATATATATATATGGATTGACTACTACGTCTCTTAATGTGAGTGGGTGTATTTGGGGAGTAACTCATAAAGATGCTGAATAAACAAATGGTCTACATAAGAGTGAATCCACTGGAGTTGTTTCCTGGAAGCTGTTTGTGGGGACAAATAAACTATATTTACTGTAGGATATTAAAGCTCTTACATCCGAACACTATACTTGTTCTAATACTGTACATGCAAGCAGTTTAGAGGGAATCTGGTTAGTTACAAGTTAAAACAGTTAGATTCAAATCAAAAAGACATATAGAATATGTTACCTTGCTGTTTATTTTTTATTTGTTACCTTGTTACCTTTTGTATGCCTTATATCAGATAGATGAATGGATCCAGATGGTAGATAGATGATAGATCTGGTCATGGTCACTTACATTTATATTTTCAGCATCTATAAGTGTAGCTTGAATTGGTGGGTGTTTGATCTCTAGCTCAGTACTGCCCCACAACTAAAATGTTGGGGTGCTGCTGTAAGTCGGTTTACATAAAAGAGTCTGCTAAATGCTTAAATTTAAACTTTAGTAAATAATTCTACACAATTCACTGTCTTTGAAAGGCTTTACGAGGAACTGACAGTCTGTGATTCATAATTAAAGCTGACCGTGATAAAACAGTAAAGAAAAGTTCAATTACTGCAAAACCATCCCAAGGAAGCAAAATATTAATCTATTTATATTCCATGTACAACCACAAAAAACACACCTCATATAGACCCCAACTGGGTATGGGAAGAAAAAAAAGAAGTTGCAAATTTACTTTAAAGTTCACGAAAGTTTATTTCAAATAATCAACAATATATTATCATAAAACTGGCCTTCATTGCCACAGGGAATGTAAACAGTCCATTTAAATTATATATAAAAGAAAGTACAAACTCATAGCACATTTTCTCCCAACAAAAAAGCCAAAATAAATACGTTTTAAGTTAAAGGCAGAAGCGGCAGCTAAAATACAAACTCGTAGAATCATTATTGCAAGGGATTTACTACGGTGTAAGCTTCTCCAGTCAAATAATGCACTTATGTATACATTGCATCTATCTACGTTTTCTTTTATTACAGATTGACAGTGCATGAGGCTAACCTGGCGTAGCACTTGTTCCTGATACATCGCCACTACACTGGCACTGATTGAGCCCAAAACACTGCTCTCAGAAAGCATGGCAGAGACGATCCTGAGATTTCTACATTCAGAGTCCGTGCTGTTGGTCTCACTTAAAGCTTGAAGCTCAGACAAGGCAAATGTATGTATGGACGTGTGCTCAATGTGTAAAAGAAATGATCAAAAATGTACAGAAACAACACAATTCACAACACAAGTTGCAATAAATAATTACGAACAGAAAAAGGGTTCAAACTATGTAGTAATACTATAAAGTTATATAAAAAACGCCTTCACTTAAGGCTACACTTTGTTACAATACATGTCTGCGTTTAAAGTTAGGGGTCGACTTGCTGCTACTAAAGACTAAACTTACTTAGCTTTGGTTACACTACAGATGGGTGCATGGTGTGCGTGTTCCACAACAAATCAGTGGCTAATACTCATCTGTACTATTGCTAAATCCTGACCAAGGGTACAGAAAGGTTCTTAGAACATTCCTGGCATCTAGAAGACCCAAAGATAGTTTAAATCTAAAGGGAAGTACCCAGTACATCTTTAAACTGGTATACAACAGTATACATTATCACACGGCAAAAATATCCCACTGTTGAATTAACATCTTTTTTTTCTGAGTGTGGCATCCCTGGTATGTTTATATTTAAGATACTGGAGATAATAACCGAACACTGGGGGGGTGATAAATTCTAAACACATAATGAATTCTATTAAGATGATAACTAGAATCACATTGAGATTTAGAAAACAAGAAAACTATGGCCTAATAGTTCCCAGTTATAGCAGTCTTTGTTTTCAGGGGTCTGTGGTAGTTTGCGCCAGTGTGCAGGTGAAGATGTCGTCCAAATAAGTTGTGTTAATTCAAGACGGGAAGTTTGCTGTGCATTTTTGCATATAAATCAAAACAAAAATCTAAGATTGATCACAAAGAAACACAGATATGCAATATGCACATATTTTGTGTTAGTCATCTGAAATAGACAGACGGCTGAAAATGGGTAGGCGACGGTTGCTTTCCGCCTCGGGTGAGTCGCAGCCGCTCAGACTGCCAGAGCTCGAATAGCCGTCGTGGTCAGAGAGTGAGTCTGCAGATGAGCTTCGCTGCAGTGCCGCCAATCTCCCGGCAAACGCCAACGCGCTGAAATCGGCAGAAAACCCAAAGCTGGACTTCAGGGTGACCGGTTCAGGGAAGAGCTGGGGTGAGGGCAGATCAGGGCTACATGAAGCAGAAGATGATGGAGGAGGAGACACAGACGCTGCCCTGCTAAACGCAAGTGGATCCGGAAGGGCTTGGAAAGTGGGTACCACGGGGCGGGAAGAGAAACCGGCGAAGCTGACGCTCTGGCGTAACAGACGTGGTCTTTCTCTGGAGTTCTGGCACTGTTGTTGCAGCAGCTCGTCAGCGTTGTGGATGAAGTGGCATCGTGCACCATAGGGACAGAATCCCACCGTGTGGAAGGTGCGGCACGGCTCGGTTTTATACTTGGGGTGCCTGCTCATGCCACGGAGCTCATCCATGCCATGGGCGAACTGGCATTTGGTGCCATACTTGCAGGCCCCGTTTTCCTCATACGTGCGGCACAGTTCGGTCTTGTAGCGAGCCGAGATGGCCGGCACTGTTAAGGCCACCGGGGTCAGCGCTCTCGGGGAAGACGGAGACAGACTCAGGCCAGGTGGAGGTGGTAGAGTGGATTCTCCGCAGCCATGACCTTCGATCATACTGATGGAGCGGTCAGCGCGGAATGGGATACGCTGCAGGGCAGAATGTGGAAGCTGCTCGCTGTTCCATGGCTGGGTGGTCAAGCCAGTCAGTGACCACAGATCATCTGTGGTGGCTTCTGTGCCACCGGTGTTGAATTTAGAGTTTGGCAGCGTGACTGGACACAGAGAGTGTCTGCGCTGGAAGCCCACAGCTCGCCGTGAGCTGACCTGTACATCCAAACTCTGAAAACTCTGTAGAATAAATAAATAAATAAATTATTCATCTATTTATAAATCAGTCATTGCTGTTACTACAAGTTGCCAGAATTGTACACCAATATAAACACATTCACAAAAGACAATTCCAAATTAGTTGTGGTCAGCAAATTCAGCTGAAGGGTTGAACAAAAATCAGTTGTCATCTAGTAACTATTTTTATTGGTTTGTCAGATTTTTACTATTTTCAGCATCTTAGATAATTATATTGTCAGACTTAGTTACATCTGCTGAATTGGTTATTTGTGTTTAGGTAATGGGTTGCCACATTTAGATCATGTTTGGCAACATATTTGTTTTAAAATCATCAAACGTGAAGAGCCAATTTAATTATTTACAAAATGTCATTAAATATTTAGTATTTTGAAATGAATATAAATCCCCAAAACTATGAGAATAGAGTTTCCAGGAATTAAAATTCAAGAGTTCTAAATCGGGTAAACCAAAAACATTGCTTAAGTTTCTCTAGTCAACCATTATACATTACCCATAAGCACATTTACATATTTCTTTACACCACAGAATTTTTGGAAACAAACGTCTAAACAATTCCACAGTTAGTTCAGTCATAGAAACGTATTCTACATGCTACAATCTTTGTTCATTAATAAAAAACACATCCTTCACCTCAGAACACAAAAGAAGAATTACAATACAACTGACCTTACAAAACTCATCGTCCAGCTCCAGGAAGGGTGTGAGGAGGTTGGATGGCATTGTGAAGACGCCCTGAGACAGCAGGCCTGTGTTGAGCTGAAGGTAAGAAGTTGTAGAGTTGCTTGGGTGGTGAGCTGCTTTCTGTCCCCCATCTGTTGGAATCCCTTTTATAGGCAGAAACTTTAGAACCCCACCCACATTTTGGTAGGAAAGTGATTCACGCCCATTGTTAGTGTGACTAGGGATCCATTTACACTCTTTACTGCATTTACATATAAGAACCAAATCAGCTTTTAGCACATGCTTGTATATACAATTTACATAGAAACTATTTACATATTGACATCAGAAGCTGATCGATAGTTTGGAGAAAAGTTGGGGATTTCATTGTGAACGTTTAATTAGAGATTAAGAAATAGTGGATTAAAGAAAGCTAACTTAATGAAATAATAAATTAAATTACACTGATTGCAATGCTTCAGACCATCAAACAAGGATTTGTTTTTTATAGATAGTTGGTGTTCAAAACAATTATACATGAATAAATTCATTAATTGTTTTGCACTTCTTTTGTATTCTTGAGGTGTTTGTAGGTCGTTTATTTGTTTTATTTAGTATCAATTATATGATATGTAGTTCTCTAATAAAACACACATGCAGAAAACTGTATCTTATACTGCAGTGCATCCATATGTCTATACAAAATATAATAGTGATTCTATAGTATGTAGCTTTGTCTGAAACCAAATAAGGAAGAAAATGGAAAAAATATGGCTTTGGGAAGTTTAAGTAATTACAATAAATATTCAACAGTGACTTCTCATTCATGCTCTTTCACATTTGTGGAATGTAAATGTTAATCATCTCTGATTTTATGTTGTATTGTTGGTTGCATTGTCAGAGAGGTTTTACTGTCATTTCAGCAACAGACAAGAACATAATAAAACTAAACAGTTCAAAACACAACAATAAACACAAAGAAAAAAACAAAATAAATACACATTATATAATCTAATATTATTATAATCCATTTGCACTCCATTGTTTTACTTGCTGATAAGTCATGTGGCAAAAGTGTATCTTAACAAAATAATAATTATTTTATATGATAATGTGAATCCAGTCTAACAGAAAACACTAAAGTGTTGCTAGAATGCCTGATGTGGTTTTGGGGCCAAATCTACACTTAAAATAAGAGAACTCACTCTGACACTCCAGCAGCATTAAAGTATCTGAACCTGTTTTTGTTTTTCGATAATAATCTGCAAATATATAATGCAACAGTTCTGTATTGGTACTAAACCTAATAATTCTGCCAACACTGTGTTTGTAAGTTAATGTGCACAATAACTCATTACAGCACAGCCTGTGGTGCCATGACCCCCCGACCACACTTCTATTTAATACCGGACTATTAAATAGTCATTTCTTGCTTCCAGCTTAATGACCACATATGCAGCTCACTTTGCTTCACCATTCAACTCAGTTCAATTTAAATAACATTTACACTTGACATTTTAAGGCAGCAACACTATGAACCAGAACGATGGGCTGTAATAGATCAGTGGCAGCATAATTCTTCAATATTATGAACACACTGTTTCACTCACAAGGGTCATTTGTTTATGTTAAACATTCAAAATTCTTTTTCATCTTGTCAATTCGGTCGTGACCTGTCGGCTTAAAGAATTGAACCAGCAAGCCTCAGATAACAAGCCTAGTTCTCTAACCACCAGGCCACGGTCGACTGTAATATTTTAAATAATAACATTGATTATGAATTTGTCTGTGATATTGGCAATGAATATGTACAGAAAGTTCTAGAGTATACAACGACTGTCCACTAGTTTTACACTGAACTTAAACAGTATAGCAAATGCCCGAATTATGGCTTCATAACTTTCTTCGGTCTCAGTGTTTTACAGTATTTACAGAGGATATGAACTCTTTATGCTTTGTCCCCAAAGAAAACACACACACACCACAAACGTTAGCATAGGGAGCTTTGGTTAATGAGCAACACTATCCCTTCAAAACAATGAGGTCTTATCTAGGGAGGTTGTCAACACCTCTACCATTTCAGTCATAGAAGGATAGGTCGGTTTGAATGCGCCTCTATCCACGGGAACACTTGTTGTCTTGAGACTGATAAAGTGCAGGGATGTTTAATTTGGTCTGAAAGACAAGCAAACGAATTGTGCGGGTGGTGGGGGTGTATTTGTTTGTGGCAACGTGACAGTGCAGGAGATTAAATTCAGTCTGAATGCTACGAAAACAAGCAACTGCCATTGTCTTGATAAACGCTTGTTGGCACTTTACAGTACTCACGAAACTGGTTCACTGCTCCAATGAAACCCTCAGACAGTATGTATTTGATGCGAGTGAGGTGCAGATGTTCCTCTCTGTAGCAACTTGGAAGGCGTAAAAAGCCAAGACAGAAAACCGTCCAGCAAAATAGTAGGACACTTAGATGCCCAGACCCAGTAAAAGACAATTACTCAGCACAAAGGCCTCCTGGAGACAAGCTATGAGCTCTCGCCGTCAACAATGGCATTATGTGTATGCCGTTTCTCTAACTGACCAGTGCTGGCTTCCCTTGTGTGTGAGACTCACTAGACAACTTGAGTCACAGGGTCCAGGTCCTGAATTTCAATGAGGAAGAGCAAGATTGAAGAGAAGTTAATGATTATCTTAAACAGTCAAGCCACACAGAGATCGTGCAAACAAGAAAAGTAAATAGGAGTGAGTTTGTTCAATCTCATTTTTCATTTATATAAATTACAGAAACAGTTGGTTATCGATTTAACCACTTCAGCACAATACAGTTCAGCTTAGGTAATATAAAAAAGTCTTCTAAACACATGCATACACCCATATATATATATATATATATATATAGGGCGGCACGGTGGCTGAGTGGTCACAGCGAGAAGTCCCGGGTTCGATCCCCGGGTCGGGCTGGGGACTTTCTGTGCGGAAGTTTGCATGTTCTCCCCG
>JAOUQU010220275.1:0-13884 GCA_028566735.1 Ammoglanis amapaensis | reverse complement strand
TCTCTCTCTCTCTCTCTCTCTCTCTCTCTCTCTCTCTCTCTCTCTCTCTCTCTCTCACACACACACACACACACAGTTGATAGTAATAAGAATCAGTTCTAATTGTTTATTAAAACGTCAAATAAGTTTATTAAAAACAATAACCAAATGTAATCGCCTTTGTTGCTTTACTATGTAACAAGTGATTACATTTGGTTATTGTTTTTATTAAACAATTTGGGGTGGGCTTGACATATTTCAAAATCGAAATGAACCCATTATATACAATGAAAATGGAATACATTGACAGTTTTCAGCATGCTAGCAGATGTTTTAATCCAAAGTGACCATTTAGATCATTATGACCGAACATGATTTTTAAGCAGCTCTGGGTGAAGGGCCTCAGGGGCTCAACAGCTGCAACTTGGCAATGCTGAGGCTTGAACTAAGAACCTTCTGTTTACTAGTCCAGTAATCTAACCACTGAGTTACCAATAGCAGCCACTATTTTACTTTAAATCTTTAAATCTTTTCCTTTATTAATTCTCTTTTCTATATTATTTCTTTCATTCATTGTGAGGGTTGTGTTATTTGGGCATTCGGCATTAAAATTGTACCTGATCAGATATGCAGACCAGAATTCGCCTCTGTGAAGACCCCAAATACACAGGAGCAGCCAAAAAAGGAGAAATGAATTTTCTTCTGGCTTAGTAAAATATGTGACATTGTTTTTTGTTACATCATTGTGTGTAGCTGATGCGCAGTCAGTTAGGATAACAACTTTACTACAGACATTTTGGAAGTAGCTTTAATTCTTAATTTTGAAAACCTTACAAACAAAAATAGGGTTGGGTTGCCTGGTATCCATTATTAAATAAAATGATTAAGACTGAAACCCAAAAACGTGTTCGGTGTATATATATATGACACAGCAGTGTTTCATTTCTAATGGGTTTGTTATGTGTTTGTGACAAAGCTCCTGAAGTGCGTCACACTCCTTGATCCCTTTTCCTGAATTTTTTTTATCACGTCCGCATTTATGACCAGAGCATCTCAAAGAGTGCTCTGCATGACCTGAGTTATTATCCTGCATCCTGTGTCTTGCACCATCACACACTGCTGGTATTCAGTCACTAAGGTTAGCTCGGCTGGAGATCCTATAGAGACAGGGTGTGCCCCCCCTACACGCACATTAACACATGCATTCTGGTATGGCTCAAGACTTTTGCAGCCTAAACGGTCTCCTCCACCCAGTCGTTATAACTACCTCTGTGTGTCTCAATTAGGCGGGCTTACCCGCCACTAATCTGATAATCGCTGTCCTGTCTCTCTCAGCCTCCTTCCTTCCCTCTTCTCTCCTCATCCTGCATTTTCTCTTCCACATTTCCACACTGTCTCGAAAAACCCCAACCTTTAACGTAATGTCCATTCTTTATTGTTTGGGCTGCCTTAAATAGGTCTGCAACCGATGCTTTCTATCATTTTCTTTCTCACTCTGGCTTTTCTGCTCACAGACACAGATAGGCTCTCCATCACCCTCTCTCAACAGCTTCTGTCTTTTCAAAAGCTCCTTCACAAAGACGATAAGCTGTTAGTGGCCCCATAAATCTGCCCCCCCCCCCTTCGTCTCTGCCCATTCGTATCTCTTACACATATGCAAACACAGACATTCAGGAAATGGGTTTGAACCAGCAACTTTTTGTGGGATGCCTGTAGAAGGCCAGTACTTACTTGTACACTACCAACAAAATAATGTTTGTCTATCTATCCATACACACTGTGCATTTTATACAAGTAGTAATATAGACATGCATACATATGTATATTAGGTATAAAAAAAGAACACTTCTGTAAAAGGCCAGGTTTTTGTGATTCTGAACAAACGTCACTTTTCCCCCTTTGCTGTGCTTAATCATGCAATTTGTGTCCATTTTTTATTATTGCATGTGTGGCATATCAATAGACTCAGACTGAGTTTTTATTAAAATATTAATCAAAAATATTCTCTATAAGTCTCGAGTAACTTTTATTATTTTCGATATAAACTTTAACAATATGTCATTTAAATGACCCCAGACTGACGAAACCCCATTAAAATCATTCAAACTTTTATGTTTGGAACTAGACTTTGCGCCTGTGGTGTGATGCTACATACACCGTTAATAAATCTGATAAGTAGTCTTCAGTTAAAAAAGAATTAAGCTATTGCACAAAGCGGATTGACATGAATCATGGTTTCAATATCAGAGATGCCAGTTGAAAGAAAAGAAAAATGTACAATTCTTTTTCAAGATGGTAAATCATCATGGAAAAGATGTTTGTTTGTTTTCAGTCGGCTGTGTCTAAAATCTCGCACAAGTACAAACTAAATAGGGACACACAGTTTACTAATCTCACTTCATTTTCTAACATGTTTTAAACTGCCTGTTTATTCTGAAGTAAGTAACTCTGAATCAGAATTATTAGAATATGCTTATTTATTTTTTATTACAACAATCTTACTTGAGGCTTGCTTGTATACATCCAGGATTGAAACCTTGCCCTTGAGCAAAACTCTTAACCCTCTCTGCTTTAAGAGTGTCGTACAGTATCTCATCTAAACAAGCTGGGGTACAGGGATATATGTTTACACATGTAATAGATAGGAGAGACAGGTAGGTAGGTCAATAGATAGATCTTTTCTTTGTTTTCTATTTGTTTGTGTATATTTATATATGTGACTACTAAAGCCTGTCTGTGGTTTTCCTGCAGTGTGAGCCGTGGACGTTGACACTTGAGGTGTGTGCCAGTCCCTGTCCACATATGGGTAAATATCCCCTTTCACCGGGCCGTGCCTTTATAACCTCACAGTCTTAGTTCATCATCACCTTCATCACACAATGCATGGCCGCCCATGCAAGCATGCACAATTTCTTCTAAATCTTTGCCCAGAATCTTCCAGCCATTTTGCCACCTTTGTTGCTCTTTAGAATTTTTTAATCATCAGTGTAGTTCTTCATTTAGGAACTACAACTCTTGCCTGATGAATGCCATGCTGCTTCGTCTATTCTTGCTGGGCTATTTTGCACGCAAAAAAGCCTGTGCTCTTTTCCCACTGTTGCATGCTGTTTGTTGTTGGTTAGAAAACAATTGTCTGTCATATTTACCTGATGCATTCAAGATGACAAATTATTTGATATGCTCTACGTGTGTTTGCAAATGTATATTGTTGCAGGATGATTATGCAGCTTTCATAACATTTGCTAAAAGTTTAAACACACTTTAACTTCAAGGGAATGGCATAGATAAAAAACATTTGCCAAAAGGCCAAAAGTTTGCAGAGCAGTAGAGAAGTCCAAAAATCTAATTAAATGAGATTTGAAGATGAGTAACTGAAGCTTCAGCTTATTAACTCGGTCATCCTTAAGAGAATCAGCATTGTCTATATTATGCTTGTTACAACCTACATTTAATTGCCCAAAACAATTGCCGCACTAGCACACATCTTCATTGGATAGATTCTGTTGTATATTGTTTTGCTTCCTTACTGTCTTGTTTTAGCTGTTCCATCGTTTTTTAAGGTTTTGAGCGGTTAAAGTTTATCATACTGGCAGCCCTGTGCAGGCCCTAAGGCATCTCTGCTATGGCATGCTGTCAGCCAGTGAGAACCTGTTCAGCCACCTGAGTGGCTGCCGGCCGAATTGTTGAGCTATAGAACGGTGCTCAACAAAAATAGAGTACCTAAACATGATTGTACTCCCATCAAAACTTACAACCACTCTTGTACAAGTCCTTATTTAACAATAAGGCTGTTAAAGTGAGCAGCATTCAGTCATGATCAGAGAGTGGTTCCGTTCAGCATTCACAACATGTGTTTTTTATGAATGTGGTTATTAAGCGGCAATCAAAAACATGACTGTTATAGTATTAAATTCTGGAATTTGATGCCAAATATTGCCTGTCTGGATTAATATGATTACTACAAGTGGAAAGTCTGTGTTCCTGTAGCATTTAAGTAAAGCTTGTGTTTGTGCGCCGTAGAGGTCTTTTGTTCCTGTCCACCACTGCTGAGATTTACACTTAAATCTCAGTGGTACTATTGCGAGACTATGTCCTCGCTTTCAACGGAAGAGTGTTTGAAGTTCTGCAATGTATAAGCCCTCGGTTCCTGGTCTTACTGCCTGGGGAAAATATTCTTTTTCAAAATAAATTGATGCTTCTAGGAAGCCTGATGCTAAACTTACACCAGACTGTACTTCAAATGCAGTCCAAGAGTAGTTACATAATAATTAAAATACGACATTCACTAGTTTGAATTAGTCATTGTCATAATTGCTGTGTGTAAAATAAGTCGTCAGCTAATGACATAGCTGGATACGAAGAAAAACACTTTCAGCCAAAGCTTCAAATACATATTAAGTGTGCCATCCATTTAGTGTGATCAACGGTTAGAAAACAAGGAGAGCTGAAAATGAGAAGTCTGCTTAAAAGTACAAAAATGAATAGGAAGCCAGTTCTTTCTTACTCAGCAGTTTAAAGAGAACCCGAGAAATACAGCAGAAAGTTTTTATATACTGGCAGAGTCTGCTGGAGATGGTGGAGTTATTCTGCTCTGTGGTTGGAGCGCACAGACACACCCTCAGTTTCTCTTGGCACTAGTGGAATGGAGCAGAATGAGCAATGATGCTATCGATACAGCCATAGCCAGTTAAACATTAGTGTGTGTGTGTGTGTGTGTGTGTGCCCAGTTATGCTTATGCTGTTTTTGTTCTACTGTGTGGACAATATAAGCAAGATATAAACAGGAAGCTTTTATTACAAACCTTTTTCTTTGTTTCGACTATTCAGTACTAGCACATGAGTGTGTGCTGTGGAATGTAATAAAACATTACCACAGATAGTGCGATTGAAACTAAATGTTCACATACCTGATTTAAAATGTGTAACTTTTGAGTTTAAGAGCCAAACCTTGTAATAACGTTGTTTATTAGCACAACCAATTACATAAATCCTTTGCATTTCTGCAAAAAAAATTTTAAACGTTTTTTATTCAGATTTTTAAAATCAAACTAGCAAGTATGTAATAGTATGTAAGTATGTTTGAATGTAATATACATTTTCTTTAGTCCAATCTATCAGCGTATCTGTGTCCTGTTTATGCCTTTATGCCTTGTATCCATTGCAGCCATGACCAGGATAAAGCTGGTGATGAAAATTCAAATGAGATTAAAGAATCAGTAGGTATGAAATGTATTCCATGTAATCGTAAAATGACCCTGATGTGTCACCAGGCATTCAGTTTTTTAAGGACTTTTTGTCTGGAATGGAGCAGGATGGGATAGCACGCCCTACATCATTTTTAACGTGATTGCTGTACCACTTTTGACCTAAATCTTACATACTACTCTTGAGTTGTATCTTTGTTCAATATTTATATGTGAATTTACGGCAGATTCTTTCTGTCTGAACTTTGCATGTCCTTTGCATTAGGGGTTAAGGTATTGGGCAAGAGATCAGAAGATCGGTGGTTCAAGTCTCACTACTAGCAAGTTGCCACTGTTAGCTTCCTGAGAAAAGCATTTAAACCTCAGAAATACAATTGTTAGTTGCTTTGGTTAATGGCGTCTGCAAAATTTTGAAAATGTAAATGACTGGGAATCATCCAGGCTGGCCTGATTTCATCACTCAGTCCAAAGACTATAAGTGTCATCAGTGTAACCAGGGTGTACAACATGATGACAACCTATACAATAATATCCAGCACATAATATTCCACCAGTATGCTAATTGTGACTTTAATTTGCTCCAGATGTTCTCCTCAAATTTTAGGTCAATTATGAAGTCCACCCAACCGAAAGGTTTTTATATTTAACTCAGTTGTGAGTTGTATTTTCACAAAGCCCCTTTGTAAAAAATCAGCTCAGTAAGCCGCTACAGAGGGTGGTACATTATACTATGTACTGCCTGGAGAAGAATCAAGAATGATGTAGAACTTGTATGAATGAACCAGTCATGAAAGAGATAAAGGTTAGGAAAAAGAAAAGAGGTGTAATGTTCTTCCGTTCTATCAATCTGAACTAGCTTGGCTTTGGATCAACTCCTCTGTCCCAGGTCTCTGCAAACATGCTCCTGCATTGCTACACTGATCTTTGCTCAGGAAGAGATAAAGAGGGGAAAAAGGGAGTGTACTAGAGCAGAAGAATGAGAATATAAGGAAGGGAGGAAAGCTGGAGACCAGCTGCATGTTTGACTTTCATTTACTGTTTTAAATTCACATCAGTGCTTGAAAAACATAGTGCTCAGGTGTTTATTTGTGCAGTACTGAATGTGGTTGATAACCATCAAAGTTGATGCTGTTGGTTAAAACGTGATGATTTGATTCAGATTAAGATTGTCAGTCTTTAAAGTAGATCCTCCTTATGTGTTGCATTAGAACCAGCTTTGTGTGTTCATGCATTGTGAGGTTCTTTTTTCTGGAAACCTTTTTTATGTGCATATGTTATTCCAAGCATAAACAGAGAAACATTTATGAGAAAATAACACATTAAAATTGCACCGTTTAACCCTGAAGTGGATCTGTGTGTAAAGTTATTTAATTTGTAATAATGTGGACATTTTACATCATTTTTAATTAAGGAGGTAAAACTGTACCATCTGACAATATCCACAATAATGTTGTTGGAGAAAAACTTAAATTGATTTCAGATCTACATCTCATTTTGTGAGCAAAATATAGAATGCTGAATCCTGGGATTCATTTTGTTTTCGGCTCCACAATGTGCAGGCTTGTAAAAAAACAGTTAAGCAGTTTTGCTTCCTGCCTCTCACATCTCACATGCACAATCATCTGTTTTATTTCTACTTCGTTATTTTACTGATCTGTGTCATTTCTGTTTTATTTTATCAGAATGATACATTTCTGTGGTTTACTGACTAGTTTAAGTTTACAGAACCAAAGTCTACGAGTGTAAAGGAGTAGTGTTGGCGTGTCGGGGCAGGATGCAGGCGTGTGCGGGCGTCAAATGGGCCTCACAGTTGCTCCCAGTGAGTCAGTGGAGGGGGAGAAGAATGGAGCGAGTGAACAGCAGCAGTAGTAGATGACTTCTCTTTTCCCACAGAACTTTTTACACACATCCTTCTGTTCCCTGTCGTAATGTCCGGCTGTGGTTCTGTCTTGGACCGGCGCTGCTGTGGTGTTCTTAGGCTCTCATCCTGTGTAAGGGGTAGAGAAAGAGAAAGATGGGGGAATGCATTTTGCATTGAGAGAATCTAATGAGGGCCGCTTCCTTCCTCATTTATGTTGCACTTTTTACAGAGTTTACAGAGTGCGATTCTAAGCCCAGTATTTTTCTTTTTCATTTTGAGACACAAGACTAAATATTTGCAGACGAGTTGATGAGTATAGAAAAGCTGCTTCTTTAAGTTTCTGCTCCAATAAAGTTTTCTTTGTCCCTGAACTCAGTGGGAGTGATGCTGTAAGACATTCTGGACCGGATGGCTGTCTTTTGCAGGGCTTTGAGTGTGCAGTCAGACAGTCAGGTCGACTCAAAACAATACTGTCACCTCAATGTTGTTGTTTTTCTTTTATAGTTCATTAAGGTCTTATGTGCACCACAAAAAAATTCCTTGCCTCAACGCTGGGAGCGTCGAGTTTTAGAGGATTCTATTGTGTTTGGGTTTACCCTCCAGTTTTAGCGATGAGCAAGAAAGGTCGTTGTATTTTTTTTTAGCTGATAAATATTCGAAAACAAAAACTCTCCTTTCGGTCTGTGTCATTTTGGGCCAGTGGTAGCTCAGTTGTTTGGGTGTTTGATTAGTAAACAAAAGGTTCTAAGCCTTATCACTGCCCACTGTTTGGCGCCTGAGAAATTACCTTAACTCTCAGATGCTTTGACACAATAGCTCTGTGGAAGGGAGTCACGTCGACACATGGGCTGACGCAGAAGTTTAACTTGGGTGGTGGAGGGGGGTTAGTGGTCACTCACTGCCCTGTCATTTAAGCATCCAGACATGATTTGTGATTTTCATATTGAATCTTAACATCAGACTGTTAAACCTGATTCTATTTGGGGTAAGGTAAATGTTGAGATAAGATGTTGGCTCCCATCCTTGTGCTCATTGCTCAACTTTAAACAGGAATGAATCTGGGATAGTCTAATAAAATATGTGATCCACTGCACCAATACAATTTGAGTCTGCATCTCTGTGGTGGCGTCCTAACGTAATCTAATTCGTTTCATGTCTGACAAATTTCCAAAATCAGCTTGAATTCAAATGCTTGAATAATTATTTTATTAGTCAGCTTGGATGGAGTTGCCTTTAGAGTAAACTGTATGACAGGTTCGGCCCTACTGTTTTTCTCTGTGTCTTTTTGAGAAGTGTGGTGTCGCGGCCGACACTTAGGAGGCTGTAATAAATAGCCAACATATGGTCACCGGATCTGGGCTCTCACAGGCCCCTCACCCCTACACATTTTTTTAGACACCTCTACCTCGGCATCTTCTCTTTTTCTCTCTCTTGTTTTCGTCGCCTGCCTCCCACAGATGAGATATTTCAGAAACAGGCCATGGAACAGTGCATCTTTGCCCATTAAAGTTACTTGGTTTGATATTTTGTGATTGGTTGTATGAACATGCAGTTCATACATCGTATGTACTTGATTTAAGAATCAGAAATTTATTGTCATATGTACAGCATAAACAGTTAAATACACTGTACAATGAAATTCTTACTTTGCTGTTCTTCCATTCACCAATAAAGTCTTAAATACACTTAAAAACAATTGAGAAGGATATAAAATAGAGTAAAATAAATACAAAATATATACATATATGTATATAAGGTTTAAAATATACAAAGTATTTGTATGCATTTATTGCTCATTAGTACCCCCCTCTCTCCCCAACATTCATTTCCTGTCGAGATTTACATGTGGGTGCTCAAGCCTGAGCAGGTAAAATCACACAGCACATCCCTCCCCCACCCTCACACACATTTGCCTCCCATCCTCGGTGCTATTAGCTTTGAAGTTTGGGTGTCAGTTTTGGCAGTTAGCTCCGAGCCATTGTCTGCCAGTATAATTGAAAAGCTCATGGGGCAGATTCAGCCTAGGATCTTTAATTCATCCTGTCTCCCCCGAAGCGAAGGACGAAAGAGCCCCACCATGCAATGCAATACGCATTCTGGTCCTGATCCTGGGAGAGGTAAATGCCGAGCTCAGACTTTGGCTGTTTGCCTGTGTTTATAGGTAAATTTAGATTAGAAATGAAGGTTTGCTTGTCTAATATATAAGCGGGTGTTGTGTTGCGTGCAGTAGTCACATGATGGAGAACACAAACCACGCTACATAACGTAGTGCCTGTCATTTATATGATTTTTATTTTTAGCACTGACATAACAAATGGGATTTTATTCTGTTCTCACCTATGGTTAAGATTTGTATCCATTATGTATGTAGTAGAGTGCATAATTCTTTAGTCTTATTTTTCCTGGTTTTCCTATTGATAGTTCATATTGGCACATGAACCTGAGTGGTAATGTGCAAGATTAATAGATAGACGAAAAGATTTTTGAAGCCCTTTTGTTTTACCAGCATGCTTTCATGCGGTTTAATGATATTTGACCCAAAATTTCGTAATAAACATCATCTGTTGTAAAGAATTGAGTGGGGAAAGCTTTACAGCTCTGAGAAACTCTTACACTTGATGAATGAGCTCTCTGTGGTGGGATTCTTCCTGTATCTGAGTCCCAAGAGTGCTCTTTCACCTCCATCACCCAATCTCTGATTTACACACCGAACTCTTTCACCTAAACTTTACCTCGCTGCTTTTAATTTGGAACGGTTCAGGGGAAACTGACCATGGCTGACTATATAGAGGGAGGATAAAAATATGAGATAAGTGGTAATGACCGCTCAGATCTGGTGTTTGAGAAACAACAGAAAGTTGATTCATTACAGCTCATGGTTGTTTGGGGAAATGGTTTGATATGACTACAGTCAAACTACAGTCACGGTGCAAGTAGCTTTGCCAGCAGGGCTTACTAAATAAAGTTAAAGGTTTAGTACACTTAATAATGTAATTTCTAATACACTTAATTTCACACTTAAACTAAGGAGTCGTGATTAGAAACTTTTTTTTATCAGACTTTCTTGTGAGAAGATGCTCCGATGCCTTCTGAGAAGATGCTCCGATGTCCTTCATCACCTGCACTCTTCACACACAGGATACATTGTATTGTCTGGTTAGCACTGTCTCCTCACAGCAAGAAGTGCTGGGTTAGATTGCCGGGTATGGCAATCCAGTGCTTTCTGTATGGTGTTTGCATGTTCCCCCTGTGTCTGCGTAGATTTCCTTTGGGTACTCTAGTTTGGGTATTCCCACAGTCCTAAAAGACGCAGTCAGCATAATAGTTTGTTAGTAATGTTTATTTTTATAATTGTTAGCAATGTTTATTGCTGTAGTTGCTGCCAAAGGTTCCACATTTATGAAAGTTCTAGTGAATCTTTTAGATTATGGTATGGAAAGCTCATCTCCATTACTTTTGACCATGAACTTTAACTCATGTGTTTTTCACTGTCTTCATTTTGTTAACACACCATAGGGCAGTGAGTACACATGCCTAGTGTGGTGGGCTGCCCTAGTCACGTGTTCAGGGGGTTAGGGGTTCGGTGTGTGTTTTGCTCAAGAGTCTAAACTCAGTCTAAACCTCTTGTAATTGAACTGATTAACCTTCCAATCACAAGCCCAGGTCTCTAACCACTGGACCTTGCATACCTGGGATTTATGTATTATGTAGTTAGACAGATCTGTGATTCGTAATTATCTTTCATTTAAATCTGTCACATTTCATGACCTATTTAATTACATTTAAAACTACAACACTCAGCTTTAGCGGCTTTAGACTGGCATTTTAGACTAAGTGTTTGCTTTTATCCACACTTGTAAGAGCACATTGATCGAAGTGTACATTGTCTAGCATATAGAAGCCACCGTTAGGTAGCAGGGTTTTCATCTAGTTTTGGTCCTTGTATTACATATTGGCTT
Organism: Ammoglanis amapaensis; assembly: GCA_028566735.1. Lineage (NCBI taxonomy): Eukaryota > Metazoa > Chordata > Actinopteri > Siluriformes > Trichomycteridae > Ammoglanis > Ammoglanis amapaensis. The sequence goes on along the minus strand of JAOUQU010220275.1, from coordinate 2,881 downwards.
AGTATTTTTGAATGATCATATGAGGATTGGAGGCCGTTCTCTTGTTCGTAAACGATGATGTGCTGGAGTTTGTGGTTGTCTTTGTGTCTGTTGTCTAAGTTTTTTTTGGCTCAAGTGTGGGCCAGTTCTTATTTTTTTATCATGCAGTGGAAAGATGTCCTTTCAGTGAGAGTGATGGGTGGGAACAGATGTACTAACAGTAGCACCCCCCTCCTCCACTATCCAACTTTCTCCTGGCGTGGCAGCAAGAATCTTACAAGTCTCTCTTTTTTGCATTCATGCAACTCTAAACCTGCCCGACTGTTGGGTAATTCTTTTTTTTTTCCTCAACATGTTGCACCGTGTAATGCTGTAGTCAGTTCACTCTATCATCTGTTACTACTCTCCATGTCACTGTAGAGCTGCTTGCGCTTTGATTCTCGCCTGTCAATTTTTTCTTTCTCGCGCATCACTTTTTTACCCCCACCACCCCTTCACCCATCATCTGTCGCCGTTCGTTTCGCAGACCATAAAAGTGCCGGGCCTGCATCTGCTCAGCCAATCAAAAGCGTAAGGATGCTCAAGTGGCTTGGAAAACTAATCCGAGACCGAGAGCAGGCAGGTGATTAGCGTACTGTTAAGAGTATTTTAAGTTGAACTAAGGATGTTTTCCTTCTTAACTCCCTCTTTCACGTCTTCTACTCGTCTAATCGACTGCTCAAACACGTCTTTCAGCCCTAGTGAACATTGTTATTGCCAATACTGCTTTAGATTTCATTTGATTTCCCCAGTGTACCCCCCTGTTCTTGGTAGTTACAAAGTATCAAATTTAGCAATGTTGTGTTGATGAGTCAGTATGATGCTTCAGAGCTGGTATGGTAATGGTAACTAAAGGCAGTGGCTAGCATCAACCTGCATTCATTGCCATGGTGTAGCTCCGGGCACTGCTAGTGTCAAATTCAATACACAAACAACTCGAGCTAACAACTTGATTTTAATATGACTTTCAAATCACACTAAAACGCTGACTTCCTGATGGCACCATAAAGAAATAAATGGCTTTTCAGATGCAAATCATCTCACGAATCTCTTTTATGGTTCTGATGTTTTAGGAAGCAGTTGAGTGAGTGGATTTTGAAATGACCAACAACCGTTTACTCAAATATTGATTGCATTACAATAATTAATAATACTGAAAACCTGACACATGAAGAGACGAATGATACCCTTGTCTATCACACTGACTTATTTTACAGAAAGTTAACTTCAACTAACCTTCCAAGAACGTCCAACATTTACCTTTGCTCTTTTGTTGGCACAATCAAAATATATATTAATGTTTACACACAGAACAGATGTTTCCTCACAGAGCTACTTACAGTTCTAACCATTTCCAATCATTTTTTGTACAAGGGCCAGATTTGGTGAGGTAAAAATATCTGGGGGCTGACCATTAAGTCTGACATCATTTGTGTCAGTTTTATTGTGTAGCACTTTTTACAATAGACATCATCACAAAGCATCTTTATGGAGTTAAAGAACCTTTTTTTAAAGTTTTTTTTTAGTTTTTTTAATAACCTTTTTAACCTGTTTAAGTGATCTCGTAATTTAGCAGATCAAGTGATAATTTCAGGAAACAAATTGTACACAGAACAAAATGTTGCTCAAAAGTTTGTGTATGATTGTTATCCATCTTCTTAATGAAGTGTTTGGACGGAATAAAGTCTGTTTCTCAAAAATGGTGAATTTTATGTTTTTAACATCTGCTTAGTCGCATGAAACCAGCATACATCCCTTTTACTGTCTCTTCTTTCTGCTAAGAAGGAAGTAGCCTGGACCGGAGAAGAGCTTCCTGTGGGGCTGCAAACGGGAAATAGCAATTAGTTGAGGGAGAAACCTGTTACTTCATCTCTCTTTTTCTTTTGTGTTTTTCCATCATTTTAATTTCATAAAACTTGGATGTTTAGTCCAGAGACTTTAAAACAGATGAAGCTTGTAAGTTTACTATAGCAGTACATATGGGCTAACCAGAGACGTTCATGTTTGCGTGTGTGTGTCTGTGTGTGTGTGTGTGTGTGTGGACGTACTTTTCTGTTCATTGAGCAGGTTAAGGGTGTGTGTGTGTGTGGTGGGGGGCCGGGAGCTTTTTATAAACCCCACGCTTCAGTGCCCACAGAACCAGTCATCTAATCTAAACTTATCCACTTAATGATGCTGAAATTAGTTTCAACCAATCTTATCTTAGTATTTTTACATCAGAGGATTAAAAAAAAAAATCTCTCGGTGTCTCTAAATCAGACATAGATCTCCCCACACAATAGTGTCTTACTAGCATAATACTAGCATAACTCCGGTCATTTACACTCAATATTAAACATACTATATCACCCCAAGATTGTGGATAGTCCTCTTTTTTATTGGAAACTGCACATCCAACATGGCCTGGTAGTCCACATTATATAGACCAGGGGTCACCAACGTGGTGCCCGTTCTAAAAACAGCTCATTATAGTGACAGTTACCAGCGAGCTGCATAATTTTTTTTGGCGCTATTCTAAATCACACTTGCATTGGTATAAATTAGAAAATTACATATCTATGTAATATATTGTACCGATCGCTTAATGTTATGGGTTATGTGTTTGTTTAATGTTATGGGTGCTCTGTTCTCATGTTGTAGTTATCCTGCTTCGTGTGTGTGTGTATGTGGGCGCTAAGAGGGGAGGGAGGAGCCTAGTTCCGTTGTGTAGGGAACGAGAGAGTTGTTGGGAGTTAACCGGTGTGTGTGCGTGTGTGCGCTCCAATGTTCCGGGCGATGCTACGAGAAAAATGATGGTGGAAATGTAACCGCGAGTTATCCGAAGGTGTTAATAAAACAGGACTTTTGTTTACATCCGTCTCAT
>JAOUQU010220168.1:0-13884 GCA_028566735.1 Ammoglanis amapaensis | reverse complement strand
GACTACTAGTCGATTAGTTGAAGTAAATGACGACCACTGGTCGACCAACAAAATCCTTGGTTGTGGACAGCCCTAATAGGTACACACAAAAAAACACTACAAACTACAAATAAAGAGAAAATTGTTTACTATCAATGGACAGACACTAGGATAGCCAGACAGACAACCGGATGGTCAGTGACAGATAGAAAAAGACAGTGAGAGAGAAAGCCACAGAGGAAAAGCAAAAAAGTGGGCTACCTTCTACGTAAGTCCATAATGCCAGTAACAAACTTAATCCTACATTTGAATATTATATTGAATATAAAATTATAAATTATTTTATATAAGACTTAATTAGTTGGTCATTGTTGGATTCTCATGCTACAAAATATAATTTCCAATTAATTTTACAGGTATTTAACAAAAGAAGTTAAACCACAAGATAAACCAAAGAAAATTAAGATCTTCCTCCCTCCCAATCGGAATTAGGAAAATCATCGTAATGGTTAGAAGGGAAATGGTAATACTCATAGTAAAATCATCATGCTGAGTGATGTCTAGAGAAAAAACAAAATCTTTTGATTCAAGGCAATATTTTGATTAAAATATTTATTAGTATTGTTATTAATATTATTATGGGATCAGAAAAAGCAGTGGGGCAAGAATTAGGTCTTTTGCTAGTTCTCAATTTAATTACCTCAAGACTGTGTCTCAAGGGGATAAAGGAGACAACAGAGGCGTAGGAGATGCTTGCTCCCTGTCAGTCATTCAGTCTTGTTAGACAGTGCTTTAGTAAAGGAGACAGCAATTACATTAAAACACCTGCTGCTCCCTGATACCCTCAAATACTTTCACAAAAGAGGAACTAGGCCAACACAAGCCAGACAGGACACCATGTGCAGGAAAAGGTGATCTAACATTGGTGAACGTACTTTTGTCCCAACTTTATAGTGTGTGTTGAAGGGATCATTTAAAAAAAATATACAGTTCATGCCACTTTTTAAAGAGGAAATCTTATCCTTGTACTTTTGATTACTAGGACGAGTTTTTGTGTCATGGGAAATGATATACATGAAATATTTTTTTATATAGGTTTTACATTAATTAGCAGTTGGAATTGGTTTGATGATGGTCAAGTTAGGAGTTAATTTGCCCTTATATAAGTCTTAGATTACATTTAAAGCACCAAATACTTTTAACTGTTCTATGAAACATGAGCACTAGCTGACATCCACAATTATTCATCATTAGAATGTTTATGCAATTTCTAAAAACTGTGATAACCTAGTAAGTTTCAGAAAAAAATATGGATAAGTAATAATAAATAATAAATAAACTCAAATGTTATGTGGATGTTAATTTTTTTTGTCATTTAATGACACACCATATGAAAAAAAAATCGTATACAACTTATCAGCTATTACAATTTTATTATTGACAGATGTAATGTTGTAATGGGCTGAGTATTCAAGACCGCAATGGTTAAAACTGTCACATTCTGGTAGCTGTAGCAGCAGCAGCACTCATACTAATAAGGTGCAGGCCAGAGTGAGCAAGCCAGAGGATTTATGATCCTGCCTGGATGTTCTCCAATCAGTTGCACATGTTCTGCAGAAAATATTTGATAAACTCTAAAAACACTGCCCAGGGTTACCTAAGACTTAGTCACATGGGAACTGGATTAACTATTCTTGGAGCATTTTGGTCAAAAAAAAGCTTCAAGCTACAGCTTTTTAGTAATCAAATGAAGATATATGAGGATACGTAACAGGCTAAATAAATGTATGGTCCCCATCATGGAGTAGGAAAGTTTTTCTCATTTATTTAAATTTTAGGTCTTCGGTATGCCATTATTTTATTTCATGCCACAGCGAATTATTGCTGAATATGATACATTGAAATGCAGAGCAAGTAAACAAGTAGGTAGATTTATTGTACCATAGACAATTCACATCTCTAGCATCTTGTCTAGAAGGGTTATATATTCAGTGCAGCTTGAAAGTTTGTGAACATCCAAATCCTAAATTATAAACCACACTCTCCAAATTATTTACAAAAAGGGAAAGTTAGTAGCTTATGGCACCTCCTTTTGCAGCACCAACCGAACATCTTCTGTAACCACAAATGAGTAACTCACATCTGTTTTTGTGGATTTTGTCCACTCTTCCGTGCAGATTTCTGTTAGTTGAGAAGATGGAGGGACATCTGGCATGTACTGACAGGGCCAATCTACAGTGTGAATCTTCTTTATCTATAGTTTTGTTGGAATGCTTGTTGCATAATCAATTTCCGTCCCAGCTTCAACTCACTGACTGATGGCCAGAGATTCTGATCAAGAATTTGACAATCAAGTACAGACACCAAACCATTTCCACCACCATGATTCACTTTTGGGAAGAGTTTGTTCTTTTTATATGCAGTGTTGATATGCAGTTTTTTCATGTGTCTGTGATTGTGACCAAGTAATTCCTCCGTCCAGATAATGGACTTCCGTCAAGTCTCTGCTTTGTCAAAGCGCTCTCTGGCAAAGTTTAAACTGGCAACTTTGTTTAAAAAACGATCATTTATCAATGGCATGATTTCATGACCCTGAGAACTTAATGTGCAAGTGTTCGATGCACAGTTCTTAGCAGTATTAGTTTTAATAAAATGTAGCCTATGAGACACAACACCTGACAGGTAAATATAAGTGATCGCTAAACGTATGTCAGTGGGTGCATGCAATAGCCTTCGCTCACCTTGATAGGGGCCTGGAGTGTTGGCAATGACTACAGAAAACATGTTTCTATAGACTGTGACAGAACTGGTTGTACGTGGGAGGAGAGTAGATGCTGAACTAAGTGAGCCAATAGTTCTGTGTGGCACTGTCTGTCAAAAATATGAACAAATTCTTATTTCATAGATTGAACTCAGGATAGCATTAATTTTGTTGTTTTGAAATGTATATGATTAAAATAATATGTTCAGAAAATCTGTTTTTCATTTTAACTTCAGAAAAAGTCCTTCAGGGTTTTTACTACAGACAGTTTCTTTATGATGCGATGGGGTGCATTAACGATTATTGCATCATTACTGGGTGGACTACAGCCCATTTGTGAAATTTGAATAATGGGGTCAAACTTCTGATTAGCATTTTGGGTGAGCTGAAGCTCCGTTAGTGACACCTTCATGTGTGCCAGACAATCATAAGTCACAAAATCACGAGTTAATGTTAACTACATTTGGCTATTTAATGATGGTGGATGATTTGATAGCAATAGTAGACATCAAGTTTCCGTCATTATATAGAAAAACAATTCAACTTTTTAGACCTACTAAACATACAGCATTTGATCAGAGTAAAAACTGAAAATGCTCCTGTGTTCCATATTTTTTAAATATTTTCTTCAAATTTTACATGACATCTGAAGCAACAATTTCTTAGTTAATTAGCTTTCAGGAGCCAAAAAACTACAGAAGTGTATCAAGGTAGAAAAAGGTGTTTAACGACAACGCACTATTAGCCATCAGGCCGGTTATACATGTCACAAAATTACCGCTATGAAGCCCTGTTATTAATTTAACATAACATTCTGCCATAATTCATTAGTGGCACTTTTTGGTTTCCCCCCCTTCATCTGCACATATTTTTACCTTTTGGTAGAGACACAAACATCTGTGGATCTGTCCATAGTGGTCAGGAGGCCGGTGGTAATTTTATTCTAGTTATGCAAGGACAGAACATGCAATTATTTTTGAGCAGTTTTGGGAACCATGTGAACACCCTGTTTCTATGGCATTAAATACTCAAGTTAGCAAAAGCTTAGTGCCGAGGACTGGGACTAATGGCAAGAATAAACTTTGATTTGATTTGAATTTCTTCTTTGAACCCCTATATGACAGCAGAGTCAAGTCAAGTCAACTTTTTTTATATAGCACTTTTTACAATAGACATTGTCTCAAAGCAACTTTACAAAAAACATAAAAAGATACAGAATCTGAGAATCATTTATTTTGTATTTATGCACAATGCTTATATTTGTCTTTCAGCTGGGAGGTTGTGGAGTGTCTAGAAATTTGTTGTCCAGTTGTTCCTACTTGAATGGATAAGGTGCAACATCATTAATGATTTAGGTATTTCCATTAGTGTCGTGGTTGTATCACTTAACCAGATTTCTAATTAATTGCTTCTTTGGGTTTTTCATTCAGTGCTTGTTGTCAACAATGTTGTCATTTTTTATTAATTATTTCTTTATATCTGGATCATTTGTGCCCTCCTCTTTATTTCAAACTCGGTTATATCAAAACAAACATATTTAGTTGAATGCTTTAAATGTGTTGTAATTACATTTCAAGGACTAATTTTATAAAGAAACTGACAATTCATGGCTGCCATTATAATGACACCAATAATTTAAACAGAAGAATTAACTAAAGCTATAATACATAGAACAGCCTATCTTTAATGAATATATATCTAGACATATCCCAAAATTGTCACCTGTGTTAACTAAGTAAATCTGTTTTTCTATGCTTAAACTCAATGTCTTGAACACTTTGATAAACCAATTGCTAAATGAATAGCTGTAGGGTTCATTGTGCAAATTAACTTGTAAACCTAAAGCTATTGAATGCTGCATGGATGATGAATGTCACTAAACAGAGCATTTACATTTTGAATTGTACAGCACAGCATATTTCATGAGTAAAAGTTCATTATATGGTTCATGGCACGATTTACATGGTTGCAAATTAGATTGGTCTTAATTATACAGTATGCTTATGAAAAAAAAGTCTGTCTTGATGGAACTAACAGATTTTAGGTCTTTAGCAGAACACAAACAACAACAGAACAAGATGACGAGTGCTAGATTAGTTTTCCAATCAATCATTCATGGGTCTCCTACCATATTAATTAAAATTACAGAACCTAGTTATTATCTATCATATTCATTCCTTCTTGGCATTACCTGATTCCAGGTAAAAAAGGTTGCAATTGTTATATTTAAATGCAATAATGTTTAAATTTTCTCAGCTTTTTTCACTGTTTTTTTTCATAAACTTTGTCTGCTCTGCAGTGTTTTTCTCTCACCATGTTGATACATTTTATACATCTACTATGACACAAATCTACATTCACAGAAAAGACTTAAACTTTCCTGAAATTAAATTAGAACTTTATGCGATTGAAATAATTCCAAATACAATTTCTAATTAATTGAACAGATGTCCTTTTATATAGTTTGCATTAATACAACTGCAGTGTATACATGGGTGCTTACTGATCCACTTAAGCTTATGTGCTAGTATCAATTAGTTAGTTTGTTTCTTAGTTGTCGTGAATTTGAAGGGCTACCCAAACCATCCACACGTAGGCACTAAACATTTAGCTAGCGCTATAACAACAGCCAGTGATTCTAAGTTTCTTAAAAATACTCCAAAAATACAACTTCAGAAGACATGTGAAACCAGTGTGATCACATTAGTTAATGTTTCAGTTTATAAATGGTACTTTTATTCAGTGATTGTTTTTTTATCTTTGCACAATAACAATAATTTAATAACTGAGAACAAATAACCTTTTATCAGCAACTTGGCCAAAAAGAGGCTTGAAGTAGTGACTTTATGAATCAGTGAAGGTACTGGCCTAGAGACCAGAAGGTTCAAGCCGCACTACCACCAAGTTCCCGCTGTTGGGCCCCTGAGGAAGCCCTTTAACCAAATCAGTTAAACGGGTCTTCTTTTGTAACTGTAAGCTGCTTTGGATAAAGGCAAATTTTCAACTGTTGAAAATGTGAATGATTACTAGTTTAACATCTTATCTGCTAAACTACCATTGCCCATATGTGTAAACACACTGCTAAAGTATTTGACAGTAACTCTGGGTCCAAAGCTAAAATGTGAACTTTCATTGTTAAAAAGCTTTTATATTTTAAATTAGCTATTAAAATCAAATCATTTCAGCTTAATGATGGTTAGAATAATAGATGACTGAAGTTCCAAAGATGCAACAGTGCAACTGTTAAAAAGGCTCAACCACCGGGGAGGCACATTAACAAAGCTTTGACTCCTTGGTGTTTAAGGTGCCAACTGTGTATCAAGGTTCTTTGGTCAAGTACACATGCACATCAAGATCTTTTAATATTAATCACATTACTTGTATTTGCACAAAAACTAAGAGCAAAGCAGTGTGTGAGCACAGTGGGGGATCGGAAAACCAATGGTTGCAGTGTTATATTTTATTTTTAATCTAGCCAAAGTAATGCATTAATAGATAAATACAGAAGTGAGTTATAATTTAGCCACATCTAATTGTGAAGTTACACAGATACAGACATATCTATCTTCCCATCCATCCACCGACCTACCTGCCTATCTACCTACATGTTTGGCTCCAAGAAGGGTAGAAGGGTATTACCAGCAAGAAGGCAGCAGGTTTAATATGCCAAAATGTATGTCAACATTGCTGGCACAAGCACATAAAGATCCTTGAATATTAACCTCATTAGCAGTATTTGCATTTGAGTTAAAAAGAAATTAAAGGCACAACAGTGTAGGATCATAAGAGCACAGTGGAGGGTGGGAAAACTGATGGGCATACCAACAATCTTATTGTCTTTATTTATTCACTGCAGGTTAAGCTGAGCTGATGCTGCAACAGAAAACTGCATTACTACATTTTAATGTAGCATTGTCTAATTCTGCATTTACACAGCTACACACAACTCATTTTATTTCCCTTTAAACAACAAAAAATATCCATACTTGCTGCCATACACACCCAGCATGATTTGTTTTATGATTTGGTTTTAAAGCATTGTTTATGAATGCGGATTAGGTTCCACTTTGCAGTTGTAGCTGGAACAAAAAAATCAATATGTTGTTCAAAATATTTATATCTAGTAATTTAAGATGCAGTTCAAAGCTTAATTTCATTACAGTATTCAGTAAAATATTCGAAAATACTTAGCATACAAGAACACAGAGGCAAGCAGTTGCCCACTGTTTAAGACATTGGACAAGTAATTAGAAAGTGACCATTTTAAACCCCATTTTTGCCAAATTAGTACAAATCATCAAGAAAATACTTTGCACATTGTGTGCACAATCTTAAATAAAGTTAACTAGGTTTCTGACTGGAACGTGTTGCATAAGAAAAGCAAATATATTTAGTGTTTACAAAAAAACTTGCCAAGAAAATGGAGGTTGTTACACCAAGCATTTCTAAATTATTTATGGCAGACACATTATTACAACTCAACATATTTACATGCTCTTTTACTTATTACCAAAATTACTAAAAAATATTCATATCTTTGTATATTTGTAGCGAAATAACACTAAAGGGATATTTGAGGTGTTAATTATCTGCTTTAAAAGTCATATTTCTTTAAATACTATCCTATATTTTATTTATTGATTATTCTACTTGCAGTGAATGGTTTTACATTAGACCAAAACATTGGATGAATTTATTTAATTTATAACTATAACAAACAAAGCTGTTTGGCTGCTTGGTCTTTTGTACAAACATATACACTGCATAAAATTAATGTAAGCCATTATTTAACAATCGTTGTTAACAGATTAATTTTAGAAATCTGGACATTTTAATAGGTTCTATATTCATTTATTATGTTTTTATTTTTGTGTTGATTTAATTGCAGAGTATGTTGTCGAGAAAACACACTCGTTTTAAATAATCAATCAGTGCCAGCTCTATATAATTATGATATAATGCAGCACAGGACCACAGTGAAGCAGAAAACCATTTAGTTCAGTGCATGCTTAGTTTTATAAGATGCTGTTCTCAGAGGAATAATGAAAAATGAAGCTATTCTCACATGGCATGATCTCTGCCCTTATGTGCTATCCTTCTCAGCATTTAAAATTGTCTAGACCACTTGGTCTCTGGAAACTGACTTTTAATGAACATCTATGTGTGTGCAATTAATACCTAAGGGAATGTGTGATAATTCAATAATCCTAATTTGAATAGTGTTTGTGTTATAGCATGCAACTTGAGAAGCAAATATGAGCATGTATAAAGACCTGAGTGAATTTAATGATGACAAGTTGACTTGGTAGCAGTTTCCATGAGACAGCAAGTTGCTGCATGCATTTTAAGTTGGAAGAATCTGTCTTGCATAAAGATTTGAGCAGACAGTTGTGATGGCTAGACATTTGGGTCAGAGCATTTCTAAAATTAAATGTCCAGTGTGGGGCGACAACCTGTTCCACTTTACGTTGTACTGTACAGCAATTTTAATCTTTGTCCTACAGTCATGCAAATCGGGCATTCTGTCCTGCTTTTTATCTTTTTATTTTCTTTGATGCTTTATTCGTCAGTGGGTGATAAAATCCAAGTGCTCATCAGAACAGGTCCAACTGGCTACAGCACATTTCCTTACGTTCTCCTTTTGATGAGACTCTGTAGGGTTTTCTAATGGAAGTGTAATAAGTCTAAGATTTTCTCTAGGAGAGGTAGGACATAGCTGCCTGACCAAACCCTTTCAAAGCAGTTGTTGTGCAATTTCTATTTTTTTTTTTCATAAAATTGCAGAACTAATTGTGTTAATGGTAGTTTAGTAGCAAACCTTGAATCACAGTTGAAAGTTGAACACCACCATTAAGTCTCAGTCAGAAATAAGAGTACAGAAAATAATCTGACAAAGAGGACATATTCAAATAGTACAGAACAGACCGGTGAGCTGCTCCGATATAATATATACATGCAATATACTATTAAAATATTTTATTTAGAATATGTTACAGAGATGGAAAATAGGAAAACGTGTGTGGAATGAGTTAATTGTGGTTTAATAGCAAATGTGAGCATGCTGCTTCAGTAATTGTGTATCTCACAGGAAAAGAGCACAAGAAGTCATTCAGATGGCCTTTCTTATAAAAAAAGATTTCAGTTCATCTTATTTGCATGGAATGAAATGAAGCCTATGAATTAGGCTTAATACTATGTTGAACTTAAATAGAAATAGGCTAGTATAATAAAAAGTGTAAAGTCCTTATCTTTTGGGTGGTGGGGTTGAAAAGCAAGATTAAATCCACTTAAAAATATCCCATTATATTTGCTACTTTTAAACTTACAACGTTTTGTTTATCTGGAATTGGTCAACTTATTTCAGGGTGGTGATTATGAAATGCAGTGGACACTAACAAACAAGGTGGTGACATCAATGCATCCTTGATGATGATTCATTATTTATACATCCTTGATGCTTTTTCAGCTGTGGCAGAGCTTAAGATGCAAAGTTTAAGTAAACCCTGGTGTTTTCTTGTTTACTTAAATCTCTTGGTTTAATTAAACCTCCTGGTAGGTTTAAGTAAACTAGGTCTGCTAGCGGTTTAAAAAAAAATCACATTTCCTTTTTAGTGTCAACTATTTATTGATTTACCAAGTTAAAATTCACCAAAAGGAAAATGCTGGTTAAAGATAGATGGGTTAAAGAAAACTGCAACATGAATACTAATACATGAATGACAAACTTTTGATTGCATTGTACATACATTGTTTACAATATCATATTTGGAATGTTTATGCATTTTTATAACTTAATATTAATAAGAATTTTTAAAAGGCTTCTATTCAGAAAATACTGACTTTGGAATGGTGATCAATCAGAGATGGGCTTGAACTCAAATCTCCTGCTTACCATGCAGGGGTCGTGACTGGATGAGCTACCCGGTTGCTTATAAATAGGATGCTTATAAATAAATGCTCAGTAGTCTGATTGTGGATATACTGGAATTAATTTTTAAAGAGTGGGATTTAAACCCTGTGTGCCAGTGTTTAAGTGGAAAAAACAGAACAAAGAACACAACTCTAGTTTCAAAAGGTAAGATATCATAACTAATGGATTTGTCCAACAGAAATATAGAAACATAACTCAGAAAATAATGAAATAAGGTTTCTATTTTTATTCAGATTTTAATATCAGTCACATATACACAGTTATGTATATTTTTGAATCTTCAATTTGTATTATCAACATGCACGCAAATGCTTAATTTGCATGCATGTATTTGGACTGTGGGAGGAAACCAGGGCATCCAGAGTAAACCCACACTGACTTGGGGAAAACATCCAAACTTCACACAGATCGAAACCGGAACTTCTTGCTGTGAAACTAACCACTAAGCTAACACATTATTGTTTCTCTTAATAAGATAATGTTTATTTAATTATAATTAATATTAATTATATATCTTTTATAAATCTTGTTATTTATTCTTTTATTTTCAGTTACTAGAAAAGGAAACTAAAAACAAGGGGAAATTGAGAATGAACAATCTCAGTCCTGCACCAAAATTACCGGCTGTATCTTTGCTTACATGAAACAAAGACTCAGCAGTTTACTCTCTGCTGCTTTGTCTCTTTATAACATGCACTCAGGTGTTGCACATGAGACATCATGTCTCGGCTCATTGTTGCCTCCTACTGGTGGGAGGCTGGCTAAGTCCTGAGTCACCCTTTACACAATTGTGGGTTTTGCATTAATTACCTTGTGTTAACCTTTCTAAACCACAAGTTGTAATGGCTAATGAATCAGTCTTTTCAAGCACACATTTTAAATGTAGAATAATTTGATTGATATTGTTGGTGTTGTACAAATGAAAGAGGCGTTTTGGTTTGTTTTTATTAGCAACATTCAGGTAGTGTGGTTACCACCAGTCTTTAAAAACTGCTTTAACCCACACAATTTTGTCATGTGATTTTCACTGTGTTGTGGTTTTCTGTGTTACATGGGACTTTGGGTAATTTCAGGACTATCCTTGTCCCATCTTTGTTTTATTTAAGAGGTGTTCAAGTTATTTTCACCAGACGTTAGTGATAGAGAGTAACATATTTTATGGGTGGAATTTACCCTGTTAGTGTTTGCGTGTTTATATCAGGGGCTTTATACTATTTAAAATTTACACAACATTAGTGATAGTTTTACTCATTTTAACCTTGGTGTTCTCGGGTTAAAATAACTTTAATATATAGGCAAACTGGACACTCTTAGTTGCCTTACAATGTTCATGTACAGTTCGGTAATGCATCGCCAAATGCCAAAATGTTATTTGGCGAAATATATTTTCAGCAATAAACAATCAATGAATGTGATAATCAGTGTATCTGACATATAAATGTAAGATAAGCTTTTTCAGTCATTCTTAAACATAACTAATGATAGAATCAATGGACTAGTAGAAATTGCAGTCCACAAATACTGTGCCGTTTGCAGTTGTAAGAGAAGTAGCTATCCGTTACCTCTTGAGCAGGTCACTTTTGCCATTATCATCAACTTGGCCCCATGAGAGATCTGACAGGGGCCACTGCTGGTATATAGAGCCATACTAGAGACAGGCCACATGTATCCTTTTGACTATGTAAAACAGTAACAGAAACAGCACCCTGTTTTAGAATTTATATATACAAGCCTATATATACTAACCCTGTTAAAACGAGCCAGGCTTTTCTTTGTATAAAGTAATGGAAGAAAGAAAGACATATGATCACCTATTTAAAGTCATAAGTCAGCGTGTTGAGATGAGACAGGCAGAGAAAAAGCTGCATGGTGCATATGGTCTCAAACGCAGAGTCTTTGAGGAGGGAGTTCACGTGCGAGGCATAAGCATAAATCAGCCTTTACAACCTCTTTTCTCACTTCAAAGGTGCTTTACAGTATTAAAGACACAAATGTTAACAATTCATCAAAAGTCTGGGGAACAGAGAACCTGCAGCCTCTCCGCTGGCATTCTAACATTAAAACATTCAACGTTTTTGCCACAATAATCCATTGCAACTCCAACATAAAAGCCTGAAAAGCAAACAATTTGCATAGAGAAAAATGCAGATGTAAGATTTGAGACCCAATATATACAGCTGTACGAAAGCAACCCTTTCAAAGGGAAAACACCATCTATAGATCAATGTTCTCTGCTTTAATCCAGTCTATACAGTAAGAACAGTAATTTGAAAGCAATTGAACCTTTAATGAAAAAGCAAAATGCAAATTCTCATCTCATTTAACAAACAAGCTCCAAGTGCAATAGAGAACGGATTATGAATCGGAAATTTAGATAAAACATTTTTCTTTTTTTATTGTTATGTGGAATTTGTCTGTTGAAAATTTATAAGAATATCAATCATAATATTAGATTCAATTTACAGTAAATAGCATCATAGACATGCCCAGGGGTGTTCTAAATAGTTCAGTCAAGACATGGAGGAAGAACATTAAAGGAGTAAAGCTATAAAGAAATAAAGCCAGTCACAAAGAGCTTGTGAGAGACAGGTTCTGATTTTAGGAGTAGTGAAACTTAAAGGTCTGCTGCCCACAGTCACAAGTCTATTATGTAGGACAGCCAGATGTCCAGAGCCAGAGGATCTACAAGAACAGAGCTCACTGAAGTAAAAGAGATTCACAATAATCCAGGTGCGGAAAAAATGAAGGTGTTATTTGCATTTGTCACCAATGAATGAAGCCTTGCAATATTTCACAGTAAAAGCCAATCTTATTAAAGGTTTTTAAGTATAGTTATAAGAACTCAAATGATCCACTGTGGTGACCCCTAAGTAAAAGAAAAATGAAAGATTTGTTTACAGCTTTGCATTATTTATGCATGTCACATCCTGTGATACTCCTGGATCTTCAGATTCTGTGAGTTGGAAGCCAATAATGGACATTGAGGCTATTGTCATGTTCATGGAACCAGATGATTTGTGATGTAAGATTACTAAATTGTGGCTTCAAGAGGTTCACAGGGTCAACAACACTAGAGCTGCACTGCAAGATTTTTAGGGGGATAATGATTGCCAAACGAACACAACACCACAACATCCAAGCTATCAACACAGATTGTTAAAAGCAGTGGATTTGTTACTTGTTTATTATTTTGTTTAGATTTTAAATGTATGCATCGCCTATAATTTTGCTTCACAATATTATGCATATATATTATCTTCATATTTGTGCAAGTAACATCTATAGGGCAGAAGTGGTCTGGTGTTTAGAGAACTGGGCTTGTGATTGGAAGGTTGCTGGTTTGGTTATGTGAGTCAACAGGTCATGACTTAAGTGCCCACGAGCAAGGCACCAAACCCCTAACTGCTCCCTGGGTGCTGTTGCTAGTTAAAGTTAGACTTCAGGTTCTAGCAATATGGCTTAATCTTTCCATCAGGTATCCCACGCTGTACCCTGTACACTGTTTACATCACTCTCACAATCCAGTCATTGGGTCTATGCATCATATACTAAACACTTGTCATCTTTAGAATAATATGTATATCTAGGTATTAAAGAATTGTGGACATTTTATATAAATAATTATCACTTGTTTTGTTTTGTCTTCCACAGTTTCTGTACACATGAATTGTTTGGTAAATTATGCAATGTTACACTATGCGACTGGTCAAGTGTCCTGATGTGCTTACAGTTGAGTGTAAAACTTGTATCGCTTGAAGAAGCCTTTTGCACTAAGATCCTGATGTACCTGCCACTTGTACAGTGTATAAATAATTTAGGTTATAACTGTCATGATTTAGAAAAAATACTGTTCTATATCTGCATAAACAGAAAATCGGCTTATTTGGAAAAAGAGAAGCTTTATGTATGTACCTGTTGATCCTGTTCCAAAGATTTGGGTTTCATAATTGTATATTTTTAAATTCTAGGTCTAAATAAAGATGTGAAGTGTGTTTCACTGCACTGATTGGGTTAAATGCAGAAGAATAACTGAGACTTGTATAAAAGCACAATAGTAAAAAGTATTCCAAATACACGAAAATGCAAGTCAGATTGTAGCAGAAATTGTAGCAGATATGAATAATACAGACATATATCTTCAGCTCCTGTATCAGCATATTTTTTTCAGCATATGTATCAGTTTATTTTTGGAATGCTTTTTTGTTAGACATAT